>BQNB010137407.1:0-17856 GCA_026074375.1 Tanacetum coccineum
ATATTAACTTCCAATATGAAAATTGTTTTGAATATGATGTTTCGGTATGAGATAAGAAGTAACATACTTACTAAATATAAGTAGCAACTAAATCAGATAATTTTGTATGATTGATTTTGTTACTATATTAAGTTAGCTTCTAATTATCAACAAAAAGATATCACCAACAACAACAAATGAATTCTTGACAATAGTAAAACTTAAAAAACCACCTCATTTTTCACATAATTAAATCGTAAAGACCAACCGAACATTGTTGAAATTCAAAATAACACATCCAATGTAACCTTTTCTTAGCTATGAACATTCATTCGTGTCACAGCATGACTTCTACTTCTAGGAATCAACTCAGGTTTAAGTCTAAAATCATCACCAAAATCATCACAAGGCGAGTTTTCATCGATACGACCAATTGCAACACTTTGACTACGAGGAACCACTGGAGCCCCTACAGATTGTTGTCGACGTAAAAACTCAGGATCCAACTTGTTTCCTAAACTTCTAGTAGAAGCAATTCTCATGAGCTCAACAAAATCATCGTCCTGTCTAGAAGAAGCTGTACTATAGCTTCTTGGTAGACCGGACGTGTAGGGATTATTGGTTGATGGACCAGCCATACCAGCTGCACATGTGTACATGCTTGATACGTATAAGTCTCGAATTTTGTACATAGCTCTCAAAGGTGCTTTCAAGACACGAATTGCTATAGTTGGTTTTCGGGGCTTTTTTTGATCGGGTGTTTTTTGATCCATTTTTGGAAGAAGTTGAATGGGATGATGAGGGTGTTTTTTATAGGGTGTTTAGAGTATTGATAAGATTGAAAGGAGTTTCTAAAACGAATTAAGTCAACATGTTCAAAGTATTTAAAGTTGTTTTGTATTGTAATGATTGATGGAATGTTTACCTAATTACATCGTATTGTTTGTCGATCATGTTTGGAGTATTTTCATACAATGTATTGTTTTTTTATTCATTGTGTATTTCGGAATGAGAGGTGATGCACATATCACAATAAAGTGTGTATATCATAAAGAGTTTTGTTACATCCACAAACATGTGTTGTGATGTTTTGATTGGTGTATTTTGATATATTTTGATACATTTTCTCTCTCTTATCTTTGATTTAGCCAATCGCACATAGACAACACATGTTTGTGGATGTTTGTTCGTGGATTGTTTGTGGATGTAGCAAAACTCTATCATAAATATGTATAAGTGTCATATGCATTAAATATGTGATTTTGTGATATCCACATCACTCTCTCTTTTCGAATATGTACTGCGTATAAAGCCGTGGTGGAAAAACGTCACACAACGTCAATTAATCGCCGCTTATGCGCTAATCGGCTACCAACATGTTTGGTTTGTGCATAATCGGTTAAAAATTCCCGTCAAGAGTGGTCAAACTTGCTGAAAACCTATGAATTTGTTTTAATCACTTATAGTCGTTGTTTATATCTAGTACAAGCCAGAATTACACAAAACTTGCCGGAATTCCCAGTTTAATTAATCAATGATTAATTCCCCGCCGATTACATGCTAAAGAGGGTCAATCTACGGACCACCTACTCGCGAATTTTGCAACATTGGTATAAAGAGAACTATTTTCCTTGAATGGAGAATTTCATATCTTACAATAGTCGCTTGATTAATTTCATATATACTCAATTTATAACAATTGAATTTATAACATATATTTTTTTAGAGCATGTTTCGATAAACTAATACGAGGTGGTTTTACAAAAAAAAAGTGTTATAATAACAATCCGTATCAAGTAGTATTTATCATATTTTCGAACATTTATTAATACTGAGTGTATTTATTTTCATATCATTGTAAGTTAATAACCTGATATTTATTTTCATGTTAATAATAATTGCAGCTGTATTAAAATTTAACCTCGCGCATGCTTTGTATAAAACTGTGTAAAATATTTAATGTCCATATAGTTATAATACCCGTGTACGCATAATTTTACATCAAATATTCATTATATATTAATATCGACTAATACTCGTACAGTTGTGCTTTAAGTTTAATATTTGTTTCCCCATTAACAATAATTTTAGCCGTATTTAAATTTTAAACCTGTATACGTACGGGATAAACCTATATAGATGAATAATGAGTCGTTATTGAACATGGATAGTAAAAAAATATTTTTCAAAATATCCTTACTGGTACTCATAAAGAAGAATTACATGAGTGATTCGTATATGTACAATTTAATGTGTTCATTTATAAACCATGATAACTTTTGTTGTCATTTGATATATATATAATCACTTGCATATAGATTAATTTAATCTATAATGGTAATAATATTTATAAATAACAACATATAAATTGTGTTTTTTTAAGTTTATGGTATATAAAGTATAAGATAATATTTGTTAAATTTAAAAAGTTACTAAAAACATGAAAGGTAGTAAGTTTTAAATTTTATTCAAAATTCAACAACTAAGGGGGCGTTTGTTTTGGGGGGTTGTATTGGGTTCACGAAAATCAAGAAGGAAACAATTGTTTGGTTGAAATACTAAGTTTTTGGTTTTGGCTTTAAGTCTAAAAATTTGAGGATGTGCTAAAAAGATAAAAAGGCTAGGTTTAGAAAAATAGTGAGCCCGGTTTTAATATTGTGTGTATCTCTCTCTACACATATATCCATTATGAATTTAAAATAATATTTTTAGTTAAAATATTATATAAAATACTATTATTTTAATTTATAATATTATATTCTCTCTCCTACATAAAACACAAATACACACATACACCATAATAAACTCATACATCTGCATAATAACGTCTAATCCATTATTAAAAGTCACAATCAAGCTGATTAATTCACCTTCATCATTCACAACCCGTCTAAGACACTAAATAACTACATCCCTGATGGTCACATCTACAGGTTCCTATTTCTGTTCTCTGTGCTTGATACTAAGGCTCGAGCGCTACACTGCCGCTGACAGATAGCGGGACATAATTGTTCAGTGTGTTTAGTTGTGCACCCACACTTTTTACAATTGCCCCATCACTCTTCGACAACACGTCTTCACAATCATTTCTTATCTAATCTTTCCCCCTATTCAATATAGAAATACTGTAATTTCTCATTGGTTGGGTGAATACTGCTCAGTTCATCGGCAATTGCCATCCCTTCTTAAAAAATAACTAAAACAATTTTATTATTATTATATAAAATTAATTTTATTTGTGAGATAAGTTATAGAGAAAATTCTCAAAATGGTCACAAGTACTAGTGTGTTTACATGTTTTGGTCAAAAGTCATCATAATTTCTAAAAGAGTCATGCTTTACTGCTCTACCACTCTACCCCTTTATAGCTTGACACGTGTCCACTCAAAATCACTTTTTCTTGGCCCACCACATAAAGTAAAATTACCCGAATACACTATTTTATCTTTATTTCCACGTAGGATGCTCTACTGCTCTACCGAGTGTTTCTCTCTCCTCTACCGGCGACGTCGATCTGATTGTTTTTCATAGGGAATGTGCGCCGTTTCTCTCTCATGTTTTTTTTACTATTTTTGACTTTTCATTTCATTTAAAAAATTACACACATAGTAAAAAACATACACACATCACAATCTTTGATCTTATGAGTGATTCTCAATCGAATGCAATGCTAAGTCTTCTCTTTTTGATCTTAGGTTAGTTTATTGCCATGTTTAGTTTAGCGTCGATTTGCTATATCACCAGGATTAGAACCCAGTATTTGTAATTGTTTAAATATGCATGTTTAGTGGGTTTGTTAGTCTGTTTTCATTAACATTTGAACCAATCATTGAATTGTCCATTGTGGATATGCCATTGTGTATTTGGGTTGAATGGTGTATCTTTGACTTGGGTTGTGGAGATCTAGTTGTGAGACTATGGTATTTGGTACTTATGGTGAACAATCAAGGACAATTGAATTGACTTGTTCCTTCTCTGAATGATGGGTTCTATCAGAGTAAATAAGAGGATATACAAGATGTCTAGGTGTTTATATGAAGTGTTATCAGATATCAGTCATTTTACATTGTTGGTATTGAATGGTTATCTTGTAGGTGTGTATAAAGGCTTAGGGAATGTCTAAGCTTTGTGATATACTTGTTATGTAATATTTCTTATAATTAATAAAATGTTCACCTTGCACAAAAAAAATCATTGAACTGTCCAGTTATGTTATACAATTGTCTAAGTCTTTATATTTTGCGTCATTATCATCTATGATACATCTTAATTACTAAATGAATACTTTATTTGCAAATATAGGAATATCATGTTATGATGCATGTTAGAAGCAAACTTCGTTTATTCCAGTTATTCAAAGATAGACTTAATGAAGACCGTCGTACGTTGTTTTAGACAACATGTTTTGGACCTTGGCTTGATATAATATATGTTAAAAATGATGATGGTACGATCCATCATGTTCTTCAAAAACAGTGTTGTAGTGACGATGATAACTTTGATTTTCTACTCATATATCATGTTAATGGCCATAGTCTCCATTTCTGACGTCGTGAGTTTTGCCTTCTTACTGGTTTTGAATTTGGGTCGATTAGTTTCTGTGAGTATAGGAATGGTGATATCCCCTTTCGTAATCGGTTATTTCCTGTGAAGATAGGGTATGATGTTAAGATCATTGATCTTTTTGCTTTATTTGATGATGAAGAAAATTTTTCCAAACTCAGTGATGAAGATGCAATTCGACTGTGTTTGTTGTTATCTTTGGAGGTTATTTTCATGGGGCGAGAGTTGGTTTCAGTGGTGGATGATGTATATTTGAGAATGGTTAACGATCTTGATGCTTAGAACTCATTTCCTTGGGGTGAGCACATTTGGAGGCAACTTTATGATTCCATTAGAAATGTATCTTCAAAACATAAGCTTGAGCACCTTGTTGGATTGAAAAGAAACCCTAATCATGTTCTGAGTTATTCGTTGTCTGGTTTTCTTTTTGCTTTCAAGGTTTGTGTTGTTTTACCAAACTATTTTATGAAATTTGTTTACAGTCCAAATATACTTTCCAAGGATTTTTATCTCTTAATGTTTATTTATTGTTTGTAGATATAGATAATAGAGTCTTCTTGTGTATCGGATCGTTGGTGGACCAAAGTGCCAGAAATCATACCGAGAGCATCGTCATAGAGGAGAAAGGCAGAATTTAACAAGTATGAGTATTTTGGTGAGCTTTTTCGTAAGGTAAACTTTTAATATTACATAATAAAGTAATCCAATCAGTTGTTTGTTGTCCATAACAAAGCATTCTAATATAGGCCCCAATTGAGCTAGCCCCAACTAAAGATGAGGTTCAGTGTAACTGGTATGCACCAAGCAATGATAATTTTATGTGGTATGTACCGAGGAGCCCACCTGTTTCCATAGGAGGGCTGTATGGGGAATATATGAATAAAAGATCAGCAGCACGTACGGCCAAGAAGAAATCTAGTGAAGACTTTCATCCTAGTGAATGTGTTCGAGAGGCTTCTCTAATTGACCGTGTTTGTAATTTGGAATGCATATGTGAAACTTTGTTGACACTACCGAAAGAGGTTAAGAGTTTGAGAGGACGTATTCACAAATTAGAGAGTATCATACAGTCTACTTTTTACCCATCACGTGTCGTTGAAAAGCAAGAAACATTGAAGAAAGTTGTCCCACAAATTGAGGATTATTTACAGTCCACATCAGAGGATGAGTCGGACATCAAAGATCACACGTCTCCCAAACAGGTAACCATATGATTTACACTTGTCACTTGATTTTGTATCTTATTTTGTAACATGTCTATTTAAGTTTATAATTTGTCTTTGAATACAATATCTTTATCAGGATGATGGCAATGTTTATTGTTGTGATGATAATGGAGATGTTCCGCTCTTTTTCATGCCCACCAAACCTGTTAGTCAACAAACCGACCAAGACTTATCTTCTAATTTTCTGTGTTGAATGGATTTTGCAACTTATCACAAACTAGAGAAGAGAAAGGTAAGTGTGAGGTAATAAACTTACTGTTGTTATTTATCCCTTGTTACATCAACTTGTCAAATACGTACTAATGTTTGGTTATACTTGTTACAGCATTACAAATACACATACAGTTCTAAGCAAGAGGATCAGATTATACTGTTGGTAGATCAGAGACAACAGGATCATATTTCAAATATGACAGAGGTGTCTGAACAGAGAATACAGTCTGAGATCCAAAGGTTATACAATCATAGGGAGGCTAGGTTGAATAAGATAGTTGAAGAGGATAAACAAAGAAAATTCCTAGGACATATGAACTCATCTGCTCACATGAAGTTAGCTATCGAGCGTTGTGTACCAAAAAAGAGGAAGTATGTTGATGTATTAAGGTCTCCGTTTTGTGCATTACCTAAAATTTCAAATGTTCCCAGCATTGAACAATTGGCAAATCAAAGAATGTATTGAACCCATTTATGATTGAAAAGTGCAAGTCTGTCAAACCTTGGATTGAGGTATAAAACATTTTGCATAAACCTAATTTTGATCATAAATGGATTTGTTCTCATGTATAACTAAATTTTTTTATATAGGATCTTTCACGCCCGTTCAAGAGAATTGATAAAAATTTCTAGAGTCATGAGCTCTAGGTGTTTTTGAGTAGGGCTGTTGTGGGTCGTTGTAAATTCCCTTGGTGCAACGATATTACTGTTGATCGTAGTTTCTGGAATGGTTTGTGTGCTCTTGATGATAATCGCAAAGGATGGCTGCTTGATGAGGTACCAAAATCTTTATATATTATTTATATATGCAAACAATTATAGGTGTTATTATTTAAACGTTAATTTTTGTCTTTTTTTATTAAATCCAGCACATTGATCTTTAGGTCTTGTACTTATGGCTCACCTGACAAACCGATATGGATTGGGCTATGGTCAGCAATTACTTCCTGTCACTCCTACTTCAAGGGTCTATGCCATTGTTTTACCCTAGCAATGATATATACCCGGTACCATAGAGTAATGTTGAGCGGGTACATTTTCCTATAAAGTCTAAACACAAAATAAAACTTCTGCATACAAGTGTTATATTTTAACTTATTATACATATGTATATGTATATGTGTATATATATATATTTGTGTAGGTCTTCATTCCAATAAATAAACCACTGCGCCATGGGTCTCTTGCAATGTTTCACATCTGTTCAGGAGTTGTTACATTCTATAACAGTGAAAGAACTGAAGGTGGGGAATACCATAAGTGGTATTTGCAGATGAGGGATTGTTTAGAGGAGAAGATTCATGTGGTTCTAAAGGGGACGGGTGTGTTCGAAAAGAAAAATATTAATCATGCAAAGTATAAGATTTCCTTTAAGGTAGCCGATGGAGTTCCCAAACAGGGTGGAGTCTTTGGCGATTGCAGTGTATTTCGTGCATGTTCTTATACAGGTCAGGCTCTTATAAATTTTTTTAATCAAAATCCGGCATAATTAATTTTTTAGTTTTGTTTGTTATCAAGTGTTTTTTTCCTATTCTACATACAGGTTAGCAAACGGTATCCCATTGGCTCTTGATGATCCTCTTCAGTCTGCGCTTGTATATCAGGAAAAACTGATTCACTTTTATTTCAAGCACAAGATGTTATGTCCTTGAACTTTGTATGTCTTTCTGTTGATATACTTTCCTGACATTATGTTTAACTATCTTAACTATGTATGGTGCTTAGATGTTTCATTTAGGTAGCGGTATATGTTGTGCCATATATCATTAGGCACAATGCTTCCTCAATGGCATTTAGTTTTTATCTTTACAAGTTGTTGTGTAAAACATTATCTGCATAATAATTTGATGCACCATTTATAACCTTTTCTTAAAACATTGTTCATTATCACAATATAGATTCATCTAGAGGTTAGCCAAATTAACAGGGTCCCATGAAGAGTCCTATGTAGACCACATTGTTGGAAGTGGGTGTTGTGACTGTCCACCAAAGTTGATGTTAGCTTGCTCAAACATGCTATTGAAGTTGGTGTAGGCTGCCTGGTATATGCTTAATTACACATACATTTTCCAATAAAAACGGACTTAAATGACCAAAAACGTATCAAAAATACATTGTATTTGTATGTTTTGCATTCGTATTGTGCAGGAAACGGATATCTCACAAAAGGACGAAAAACAAAGCCAAAAATGACAAAACAGAGCACGGAATGGAAAAGTGTGAAATGAAAAGACACAAAGTCACTCGAAGACCAAAGTCAGTCAAAAGTCAAAAAGGTCAACAAAAAGTTCAACCCCGACAAGTTCAACGTCAAAAGAAAGTCAACCAAAGCAAAAAAAATATAACTTGAGACTGAAATTGCAAAACCAACGTTTATTACAAAGGAAACAAAAACTACAGGGTTGTTTTTGTATTATGAGAAAATATATACTTTGGGGGGCATTTTGCGCCAAACCCCTAAAGTAGGTATTAACACAAGGACTCCCATTCATTAATCCTTATATGAGTTAAGGGGCATTCTACCAAACCCCATATCTTATAACACCACAGGGACGAATCTTGCACAACCATTTATAACTTTGGGGGACCAAAGTTGCCAAACCACCCAAACCTTTCCCTCTCCCTTTTTGTAACTCATTTTCCCGCCAAATAAACCCAATTCCATCACGGCTTCTTTCCCCATTTTACCTGCAACTTGAAAATTTACCCATTGGGTAATAAACTTCATCCCTACCCACTAAACCCTTGATGTATGCTACTTACATGCCATCGCCACTACGACTTCAATTTCAGAAGGCTAATCCAACGATTGTGATGGGTTTAAAGAAGCACATTTGAGGATCAATGGCTAAGATGAAGTTTGATTTCTACTCACAAAACAAGCACACCTTGTTTTTTCTCTCACAAAAGAAACACAGAGGAAAGAAGAAAAGTCAAGACCAAGAAACCAAGACCCTAGCTCGTTTTTATATAAATAGGGCATTTGTAAGCCTAAGAAAAAGGAGAGTTTTAGTTTTAATCAAGTTAACCTAGTTTGATTGTTTGTAATCTGTTTTAAATGTTTAATGAAATTTTAGTTTGTTTCAAAATCTTATCTTCCATTTAAGCTAAATTCGTATTTCTTCTTAGTTCATATTAAGCTTTCATAAGCTTACTAGCTAATCTTATACAAGTTGTGATTTCATTAAAAGCTACTCAGTAAAAAAGGCAAAAGAAAAAAGAGAGAACAAAAAGCTGTCAAGCAAGGAAAATGGGTCAATTTTGGATGGACCCATGGGTTGATATAAATTCAGAAATATAAGGACTTAGGGGTGTTAGGATTAGTTTTAGGTTCCTTTTCATTGGACTTTTTGTAAGTTTTCATTTTTAATTTTCTGCATTTTTTTACTTAATATTACTGTAGCATTGCTTTTTCAGCTTATTGTTGCTTATTTCCTGTCTAATTTGTGCTTATCTATGCTCATTATCCATGCTTAGATATCTGTCTTTGAGACCCTTAGTTTAAATCTCCAAAAATTAGCTTTAAAAGTCTCTTTTTGAAACTTAAAGGGGTGTTTGGCATTAGACCCAAAATGGGTCTAAATTGTTAGTGCATTGGGTTGATTCATTAATTCTTTTTCCATTAGCTTAATGAAGGATTATTAAGAAGTTTTTATAAGATTTTAAAGCTTAAATCTCAAAAATCATGGTTTTCATAATTATGGTTCAAGTCTGAGGAAATTTGGTCTTGTAGATTTGCTTATTTTAATAGTTAGCATAAGAGTGTCATGAGTTGAGTTTTTCATGTCTAATTTGAGTGTGGTATTGCATTAGTTGAAAGCTTAAATTGCTAGGCATAATGTGCATTTGTGTTTTGTTGTTTTAACAAAAATTGTCCAAGTTAACTTAATGTGCTAACTGTCACTTTTTAGCTCAATTTAGATAAGGCCAAAAAATGATTCTAGGTTCTAATTTTTTCTTGCTCAAAGTCATTTTTGAGATACTACTTTCAGTCTGTTTCAATTGGAATATTGGTTTTTGGAGTTTTTTGAAGTTTTTGGTTGGTTGCAAAAAGCCTCTTGGCTGTTTTCAAAAGAATTTTCCCCTGGTGCAAAAGCTCCCCTGGTGCTAAAGCCATTTTTGACAGCTTCTTTAAGCTGTCCAATTGCTTCCCATTTTCTTTCTAAAAAGCAATTTTAGTGAGCTTATAGGGTGTGCTTTAAGCCCCTATAAGTCCAGCCATTGGGTCTCACTTTAAGGGCTTAAAAATAAGCCCTAAAAGTGTCCCAAGGGCCTTTTTGGCCTGCAGCCCAAGCCCAATTTGGCTTATAGCTTATTTGGTTTTTTTGGCTTATTGGACTGTTTATCTTTGCTTATTTCTGTTTGTGTTGGCTTATTAGGTGTAGGGTAGGACTTATATTTGCTTATTTGCTTTAAAAAAGCCCAAACAGTTAGGATTTTCAGAATTGGTATAGAAACCAAGTCTGCCAACTTATTTGGCTTTTTCCAGCTTATTTACTTTTAATATCTTATTTTCTTTTCACTTCTAGATAGCCAATAAGCCCAACTATAAGGACCTATAAGCCTTAAACCCATAGGTTGCCTTTTAGTGGCTTAAAAGTAAGCCTCAATAGCTGTCCCTAGGTCTTCTTGTATGCAGTAAAGTGCTTATTGCTTATTTTCATTTCTTAGGCTTATCTGCTGTCCTTATTAGTCTATAATTGTTCATTATTGCTTATTGTGCTTTCTTATCTGTCTGTGTTTGCTTGTCTTTCTTTTTCCTTTGCTTAATTTGTCAAAAAAGCCAAAAAGAAAGTCCTTCTAAGCCTTAAGCTTATTTAAGCCATTCTGTCACTTTTAAGCTCATTTTCCAGCTTATTTATAAGCTTTTGTAAAAACTTGTAGTTATAAAAATTGCTTATTTATAAGCCCTTTTTAAGTTTAATAAAAAAAATTTTGAAAAAAAAAATATAAAGGGGAAGGCCAAAGTCCCGGGTGAGCAAGACTCGAACCCGGGACCTCAAAGCCCTCAACCCTTTATAAACCCAACACCACTACCGCTGTGCTACAATAGCTCATCCGGTAGTGGTTTGTTGGATTTATTATTTAAGGGGGTTTTGCCCCATTTGCCTTATAAGCTGTTGGGCTTATTTTGACAGCTTATTTGATAAGCTGGTCAAGACAGCTTATTTTTCTTAGGACCGTCACACTTTCAAGTATTTTTTGTAAATTTTTCAGATTTTTATAAAATCTTTTAGTATTTTTTATAATTTATTTTCTTTTTAAACTTTAAAAAATCATAAAAAATAAAATATTAATCAGAAAAATAGAAACTTTTTTTAAAGAATTTTATTTTTTCATATATTTTGTAGGAAAAATATTAAAACTTCTGTAGGGTTAATTTTTAAAAATTTTAATTTCTAAAGAACGGGTTTTGACCCAGATTTTGTTTTGACTCGTTTTTGGGTCAAACGACCTCCGTTTTTAGTCTAGTTTTTTTAAACTTCGTTTTTAGTCTAATAGAATCTATTTTAGCTTTTAAATTTGTTCTAGGGTTTAAATTGCAAAATTTAGGTTTTTAGCCCTCGTTTTCGTGCCCGTTTTAGGTTTTAAGTTATATAGCTTTCGTTTTTAGGTTTAATTAATTTGTTTTTGCATATTTAATCTTAGAAATAGAAAAATCAATCATACCTTTGTCATATTCGAACATCAATCATCAATCCGTCATTCGATTTTCCATTTAAGCCTCGTTGGGACATAACGACCCGAGAATCATACTTTCGGTTACATATATATTTTATTTTGTGAACTCTTGACCAAACCTTGGCTAAAGGTATTTGGTTGAGTGTTTTCTTCAGCTTTATTATATAATATATTATATATTATATATATATCATAATTTATATATTGCACGACTCACTGCCTACATACTCACTTGTGACTCCGATTCATGTTATTGTAGGTTCGATACGATACCCTTGTGAAACCACCTATCCATGTTATTGTGTTGCTCGTTACTCTTGTATGTGCTCACATATTGTTAGGTGTATGTTGCCTCATTACTATTGGGGAACTCACATAATTGTTATGGATGTAGGTTGCCTCATTACTCTGTGTGACCTCACATTTTTGTTAGCATAGCGTAGGCTTGCTCTTACTCCCATTTTTTTTTTTACTCCCCCCTCTTGTGACCTTACATAATTGTTAGTGTAGGCTACTTCATACTCTTGTGACCTCACATAATTGTTAGTATAGCCTGCCTCATACTCTTGTGAATGTCTACCCAAATCAACATGAATGTTGGATTCTTGCCTTGTTTCTCTTGATCTTTTCAACCTTGGTTGAGTTGAGTCCTTTGCATTTGTATTTAAAACAAAATTTAGTATAAGAATTATGAATAAAAGTTATATGATTAATCCTTAAAAAATATATAATTTGTCTCACTTACTTGATATATTGCAATTGGTTCATGACATGTCGTTCTGTTGTGTCCACGTACACCGCACCTTGAACATCTTACTCGAATAGGTCCCCCCCTTGTGATTTGATACGATTTGTATTTTTTGGTCTGTCTACTGTGCGAAAATTCATGTTTGGTGGCTTAACAACTTGCAAGCCATCAGGTCTCACCCAAGATGATGGTTCCCCCACTAGATATACAAAATCTTGGTAAGTAGAGTAAAGTGTTGTTTTCCTAAACCATCCCAATGCCAAATGACTACAATCAGTGCATCCTATTTTTCTACTAACGGCTATTACATGGCCACATGGTATACCTGAAAGCTGCCATTTACGATAAGTGCATGTACGAGAAGTTAAATCCACTGTGGTGTGTACTCCTTGGTCGATCATCCACTGGTAAAGGTCTCATACTTCTATTCAGGAGTACCTTCTAATGAGCGCTCTTTTGCATTCGGTCCATCACTTTATGAGTAGCCCAGTCACTAAGTGTATTAGAGTCAAAATCTGAAATAATTTTTTGTTAATAATACATTTACACACATCTGATTAAAGAAATTAGGTAAGAAAACAATATAATACCTTTATATTTATCGCGACGAGCACAATACCACTTTTGTAGAAGGGATCTGTACCACTCCATCAGTTGCGTTATTGGCGCTTTTCTAACATGCCTAGTTAGATTATTTATCGATTCAGCACTGTTTAACGTCATGTAATTATAGCGATCCGCTGGGCACATTGCTCTAGACCATGTTTCAAATCCAGCCTCTTTAAGTTTTTTGAGCTTCCGGTCTAAAGCCGCGAAGGTCAGAAACTCTTCTTTGAAATTCTTTTGGTATGTATACTTTGCATGTCTTCTAGTATATTGCCTGCAGCTTATCACTTTTCATTTTGCAATTCATCATCAAATGCCAACAACAATACCCATGAAATGCATTCGGGAAAATTGTATTGCATGCAAGGATGATGGCTGGATGTCTATTCGTAATGATTGCTAAATTTGGAACTTCACCTATACATTCTTTAAACTTTAACAAAAACCATGTCCAAGACTCTCCGGTCTCACCTTGAGACACACCTGTGGCAATAGGTACAATTTGGTTATTTCCATCCATCCCAACCAATACTAAATTTGTGCCTTTGTAAGTCCCCTTAAAATGTGCACCATCGGTTATTAAAAATGGTCGCATATGTGTTAAGAAACTACAAATCTATTGTGGGGAACAAATGATTAGTTATACGAGAAAGAGGTTAAATAAAAACAGTGTGGCACAGATAATAACAAAATATATAAATACTTACCGCAACACCTAAGGCTATGAAACACATTTTAAACCTCCCTTCATCATCTGTCTTAATATACGTTACCGTTCCCTCATTTGCCATTTTTAAATTATAAAAATGGTATTGCAATTGTGAAAACGAATCTAATAGGCAACCCAAATTAATTTCCAAGCCTTTGTTTTTTCCACCCCATGTTTTTATAGGTAATGTCAATATTGAATTCAAGGTTGATATCGTTTATAATATCCTTTGGATTATAGATCCGACTATAATCTTTTAACTTTGGTGCGAGTAACCATCCTTACAATTTTTTGTCTTTAGTGATTAGGATTTAGTTGAGTTCTTGAACATGTATGAATGTCGTTAACCGTTCCTAATAACTAAGAATCGCGGTTTTTAGACTTAGACGAAATTATTTTCCATTTTCATTCAGCATTCTTACAAATAACATCAAACCTTAATGTGGTAGATTTTCTAACCTTAAATTCAAAACCTTCATCAAGAGCTTTTTTGTCAATTACATACATGCAATGTTCTTTGTTATCAAAATCATCACCCTTTTTCAAAATACTAGAGCAATTACCATATGTTGTTTCATGGTTTTTGGTGTTCATATAATGTATTGGTGGTTCGGGTGGTTCAGGCATACAAGAAAATTTATTTTAACCATTTAAAGGGATGTTTTCATTATTTTTTCCTCTTTTTTTTTGTTTTTTCTACTTTTAAAGATCTCTTATCTTCATCATGTTGTAAGTTTAAATCATTATAATAGTCATCGTTAAGATCAAACTCTAAAAATTTTTAAGAAGAAAGTTTTACCTTTTTTAACAAATACTTGTGCGATGTAGTAGCTAATGAATTATAAACTTCATTACCAAAAAATTCTACATCGTTGTCATCATCTATGCGGACAACACTTGAACCTACTTCATAATGAAAAGAAATATCAAACGTCTGGTTGATACTGAACTTTTTCCTAACATATCCAACTAGCTCTTTGTACGTTATATTTTTCCTCAATAGTGCTCCATAAACAACGTCTTCACAAACCAAAAATACACTGAATTTATTTTCTAAGCCACTCATTTTAATGTTCTTTGTATTTAACATGTTGTAAATATATCTTGTTAAAACTTTAAATACACAATGGAAATGCAACCTTAAATGAAGCATAGAGTAGTTTTTACCCATCAAATATTAATGCAACCTTAAAAGAAACACCAATTAATGATGTTTACCACCTATTAAATATTGGTAGAGCAGCCGTCGGTAGAGTAGCCGTCGGTAGAGCATAATGAATCATATTTAATATATTGCTAAAACTTTAACTACCCAAATGGAAATTCAACCTTAAATGAAACATAGAGTAGCTTAACTACCAAATATTAATGCAACCTTGAAAGAAACACAAAGTATCAGTATGCTCTATCGACGGCTATTCTACCGATGGATACTCTACCAGTATTTAATATGTGTTATACCAGCATTTAATACGTGCTCTACCTAGTATTATCTTTATGTGTATTTAATAAGCATCAAGTAAGTATATCTTTCAAATTGATTTATCAACAAAGAACACCTAAAGTTGGTTTTTGTTTAGACATAGAATGTCATCTATAGACACATATTCAACAACAAAGGATTTGGTTTTTGATGAGTGGGTGTATGTTTCTATAATTTGTTTCCTTTTACAAATTCCTCTTTTTAAATACATTAATGTTATAATCTAATTTTAATTTCCATCAATTTTTACACAGGTGGTCACATAGGAGTGATGAGATACGGTTTGATGTATACTTTGATGGACGTTTCTTCATGTGTCCGTTAAAGTATGAGGATGAAACAATTCTAGATTTGAGGTTACCAATATCAAAAAGGTTATCGTTTAAAGAAATGAATGACCTTTTGTTGGATAAAACAAAAGAAGATATATGGAAGTGGTTTTATTGTAAACCTAAATGTACTCTTCAAGAAGGTTTGACTATTGTTGAAAATGATAAGGACATAGAGAAAATGTTTGAGGTGACTAACTTGCAAGGGGCTCTTGATCGCTATGCTTGCCCTATTCCTCAATCATCATCATCCGGGCAACATTTTGTATTTCCAATAAAATTCAATCAATCATTCACGATATGCCAGTGCAAAACTGATGAGATCATCAACCTCCAAAGGTATATTATGAGACAGCCTGTATAAAAATATGCAAACCCATAATCCACAATCACCATAAAGACCACCTTGGATTGGGACGCCATCCGCATACTGAAAACTGATTGAATAATCATCTTTAACAATGTTCTTCTTCTCAAACAACTCGGCATTATCCATAAACAATAGGATCTGAAACCGTAATTTTTTCCTCAAATCAAGCTAAAATAGGCAGGTTTCTATTCCATTAGGAGGACACCCTAGACTATCATAAATGGTTATCAAACCAGAACTAATGTACAACTCTGCAAGTACCCAATGAGAATCCTTTTCGTTGTTGGGGAAGTACACCTAAATATATTATAAAATAATAAATCATGACATCTGTAAATATATATGTCAACTTAAGAGAATAAAAGTTATAAATACTGACCTTTTGAACATTGTTTGCAAACTAAGGGACACCATATTTGACACCATCAGTGTAATAAAGAGGAAATTGAAACCAGGAAAGCATATCACATAGATATGGACTTGCCATTGCCCAGTCAGCATTGGGTTCCCTGAATTGCCACAAATAGTCAATCCAAAGGTTGAGGTGCTGTCGTTACAGAATAAAGAAAGTGTTAGATACAAATAATTCATATTTTAAATTTTATATGTTGATTTTAAACTTTGATCTAATACTTACAGAAGTAGATAGCCAGCCTTTTTTAGTGTGGCTCCTGCCGACTAATTTCTCCTAGAAATCAATATAAACAAGATAACCGTCTGCACACCATGGAAAAGTCCACTTCATTTCCATCTAATTTTTATCACGGAATAACGCATTAACTTTTTCAGGCACAAACACGGTTCTTTTTGGTGCAGTCGGGGAACGAGTAACATCCTGAAAAGTCATATCCTAATCTGACTAAGTATGGGTCAATTTATGAGAATGGATTTATTCGCTAATATTATAAACACGTACCTCTTTCCATAGTAATAGTTTAATTTCAACTCCATCTGACCCAACAACAGTTTTGATGACTTTTTTTCAACCTTTTCTAACTTAATTTCATGACGCATTTTCCTACATTTTACTTCAGTTAACGGCGGTTGGATATAAGGGGATAGGTAAGCCTTGCCGGGAAATTTCTGACGTGGTAAAGTTTCATTCTCAATTTGCTCAGCATCTTTCACAACACTATCAAATTGCACATCATCTTTCTTAATATCTTCTGTTAGGTTTATGAAAAGTGTCAATTATGTGGTTTTATTATATTTTGATATTAGACTTTATTTTGTTTAGTTTAATATAGCTTGTAATAAGGTTTATTATGCTTTAAGTAAGAAATAGCATAATATCCAAAGTCTAGGGACTAGTATTGTCAAGTTAGAAAATAAGAAAGGGAAGCCTCCCTTCCTTTGCTTATAAATAGCCCTCTAATCTTCATTAAAGGGTAATGCTCTTGTAACCAACTCTTAATTTTCCCTCCATAATAATATTTGAATTTTCCCTTTACTTGCTCTCATTCTCTCTAATCTTGCATGTTGATATGATTGATTCAAGATTCATGTGACCTATCAAGTGGTATCAATCGCCAATAGAGAAGTAGAGTGCGTGATTTGTGCGTATTTTTGTTCGACCGAGAATCAAGAAATGAAGGATTCCGAATTTGGTAGGTACTATTGAGGTTTCAAGATTGTTTTTGACTGTGATTTCGAGTTTTTGGATGATATTGTGATCTCGGAACTGTTCATTTAGTTCTCAGAAGCGTGGTTTTAATTTTCGGTAGAAGCATGGCATTCTCGGTAGAGTGATTTTGAGTTTTGAAACATTTTTTCTTGTAAATTTGGAAATTTCAGTAAGAAAAATAAGTGTAATAGATATATTCGATCTTTTGGTTCTATCAAAAGTCGTTTATTAGGAATTTGATATTAAACTCAGTTTTATCGAGTTTGTTCAGTTCACAAATTCGGTTATATCGAATTTGTGATATAAGGAATTCTACTAAGCAAA
>BQNB010137410.1:0-16082 GCA_026074375.1 Tanacetum coccineum
ACCACTAGTCTTATATTTCATATATGTCATATATGATACCTATAATAAAGGTCCAATTGTCCATCCAAGTCCTCATGTGTCCACATTTTATAAGTCCATCAATATACTTACAAACCATCACTTTAATATTTACCATAATTTACTAGTTTTACATATGGCTACTTTTATACAATAACCATTAACATACAAGCCTTCCTATCTTGTTATAACTTTATTTTAATGATTATCTAACATCAATAAATGTTCATAATTAACCTCAACATGTCATTTGTATTTCTTTAACTTGAAACATATTATTAAACCATTAAAACCCTAATTTATACATAATCATTTTCATACTTAACCAAGAGTGTAAATCACTTGTGTGACCATTTTAACATGATGTCAACAACATCATAGGATATATAAATGTGTATATTATGATGACAACAATTAAAAACTTCTCTTTACATGTTAATGATCCTAAATGGTGATTTAAGCTAAATAGAGTAATCATATGCATAAAAATGAAAATTATAAGAACATAAAGAGTTCAAATGGACCTTAAGATGTGTGATGATGATGATAACCAAGTGCTAAACCCTTGTTTAGCCACAAAATCAAAGCTTGCACAATGAAACCCTAGCTTTCCTTAATAGAAACCCTAACTTTCTTTCTCTTGATTATTACTTGAATATGGTTAACCAATGCTTGCAAATGCCTTAGTATATCTTAGAATAGATGTATATAGAAGGGTATGGGTTGTAGAAAATTTTATATGGGTTTGTGTGGTGTGTGTTTGTGTGCCGTAGCTTATGAAGGGACAAGGGAGGGAGTTTTGTAAATTTTTACCAAGTGTTTTGTGTTCTATGTGTTATCTCTTGAATGTTACTTGCATTATATGTGTTAGCTAGTCAAAAAGGTATGCAATAGTATTCAAAGACAAGTCCCATGGTCTTAAGGAAGAATGTTTGGTCAAGGGAACCAAAGAAACATAGTATGGCTAGGTTTTAAATGAGGGGGGGGGTTTCTAGAAGCCTTTTGCTAGTAAACAATATATCTTGTATCATTTACTTAAAGTTACAACATGTAACTTTTATTTAAAAGTTACCAACTTGCATGCATTTGTGTATAATAGATTTTCTAGTGTGCAAAGTGCAAGTAACATGTACTTATGTAAAGTTTAATAAAACTTTTATGTATTGGGTATAAAAGTGGGTATTTGTTGAAGCGTAGAAAAGTTTTGGTGGTTCCGGGTATGCCTAAACTTAATTTATCGCGAAACGTATACACTTTACGCAACCGATAAAAATAAAATGAACAAAGACCATAATTATTATTAAAATAATTATATAACACATGATTGATGTAAACGTTTGATGATTTAATGCCCATTTACATTGGACGCTAATTTTTGGCGTACGCGATTTAACCTAACGTTTACAATTTCAAGCAAACATGTACAATACAAAAGGTACATTGCGGATTTGTTGACGTCGTCAATGACTTGAAAACACAGGGTGTTATAGTTAATGCATGTATGGTATTTTATTTTCTTCCTCTTACATTGTGGATTGGTATGTATTTGTATGTCATTGCAGTTTCTTGAACAGTGATCATTTAAGGTTTTGGTATTTGAAGAATTGATACTTGATGTGCCAATATGGAACGTCAGGTTTTACATTTATAGAACCTATACTACCTAGACTATTCCAACATACTAAAGAGCAATGTACCCTATCGTGTAGTAGTGTAGTTATTTGGTAAGTACGAGTGTCAACCCTAAGAACGGTTTGTATTCTCTAGTTGTCTAATTAAAATGACAATCTACCTAGAAAGCAATTAAAATTTAAAATGTGCTTTAGATCCACATGATCATGTTTAATAAACCTAAACTACTTGAAATGATTTTACAATGGCAAACAACTAAGAGGGATGAACACATTTACTTAGCTAATAATCCTAAGTTCAATAATCATAATCTTACGTGCAATGTCTAACCACAATCTTGGTAGAGGATTCTAAACTCATTAGGTTTAAATGCACATCAGCGCCTAACCTATGATTCCTGAATGAAATTACCTTTCATGAGGAATTATCCTGTTCAGTTCACAGTCATTAAGCCTTTCAACTAATCTGTGAGATATACCTATGTGTTTCCCACTAACACGTAATACCCAATACTATAACTAGACAGGTCACATATATCGGCTTACACCTTATGAAGCATAAGGGTCTTTGGGCAAAACACCAAGCATGACTCGCACTTCTTAACTAGCTCTTTATACTAAGGGTCGCGCAATAGGAAATAAATCAAGCATGCTAGGGTTCATATAGTCAATCAAGCATGACTCGCACTTCTTAACTAGCTCTTCAAACTAATAAGGAATGGTTATCATATAGTCAATCATGCATGCTAGGGTTCGGATGGTCATGTACTACCTAGTATGTAATCAACCTTACTTGAGTAGCTAGTACCAAAATATAAGGATCCTAAGCACACTACACAACTAAGATCGCAACTTAAACTATAAGATCATTAATAATTATGTAATACGTATCAAAACCATATTCTAGGGGTCGAGGATGATCAACGTATAAGAATTTATTCATAATGTCTAGAGAGAGAAAGTAGATAGATGGTGGAGAAGAATATGTCTTTTGTTGAAATGAATAACTAAACCAAACATTCATACACGCCCATCATGGAGAATCATAAAGTGTATTTATAGCTTGTTGCATAGCTAACTATCTCTTGTTTACAATAATAACCCCTGCGTTTCACGCAGTGTCTATAGCTTGTCAAATTCATATGTAAGATGCCAGCTTTACAAAATAGTAAGTCTAACAATCTCCCTCCAAGATGATGTCACAGGTGAATTGGTTACAATGTATTCTACAGGCAAAAGTAAAGAAAAATGATAAGAATGAAGTCTTGTATTCCTTGAGATTTCCTTCAAATGATCTTGATCTTCTTGAATACTCTAGCTTTATTTCTTCAGCTTGTAGATGAAAACGCTGTAATTATACTGCTGAGGATGACTTAGAAGTTTTCTCTATCGATGATCTCGGTTTTGATTGACTTTCTCCTCTTAACTCCTGACATGTCTTTAAAAACTTTCTTCACACACTTGTGGTCATCTCAAACGTTCTGAATCATGTGCATGTCTTGAAGAAGCTTCATTTTCTTACACTCCTGGTTAGGTTTAAGTTTTCTGAATCTGCTTCTCATTCATCATCCTAGAAGTTCCATCATCTGTGTACTTCGGCTTAGGTATGAATTCTACTATGAACTTCTTATGCAATATCTAGTTAGGTTATTACTCCCTCCCAACTAGTAGGCTCTTTTTCTTCAGCTCCCTCCCAAACAAACAATCATGAGACTGGTAAAAATTAATGCTATACAACCTACCTCCAGCTCTGCTCAAAGACCTTCTTTCTCATGGTGGATAAATATGTGGGAAAATATAATATCATCAACATCGTCTCACTTAGGAAGCATCCAGTCTTGTTGTATAAAGCTCAAATCCCAAAGTGCACACTTTATCCCTTTCAAGAAGTCAAAACTGTAGCACCAAAGTCAATTAATTCATGGGTGTGCACTTTTCTCCCTCCAAGATAGTGATGATATAATTTGTAACATCAAATTCAACTAAGTCCAGGATGTAAACAATTTATCCCTCTATGTAGTTGGCACGGTAACACCAAAGTCAACTAAGTCCTAGATGTACACATTTCTCCCTCGAGTAGGTTGACTATTGAAGGAATCATCATACACATGTTTACATCTTATATCAACTGGAACTGCTTACTTATCATCAAATACCCCTATTTTCTTAAGAAATACTCCTTGAGAACATGTAAAAAAGTACTCTCTTTGCTTTTCTCTCTTGATCAACCCAATCCAAATCCCCTTATCTATTATGTTGGCTAATATTGATGACTACTAATGAAGATAACCCGATATAACGAACCTGGGAATGAAGCAAAAAACCCAACATAAACTTCAATCCTAACTAAGTAACATCGTACAAAAATCCCGTAGTCATTAAAACCGAATACCAGCATTTAAGAGTGAAGGTGAATCATGATAAGTATCATTTAAGTGCGATGTTATATGTTTGTTGTGTTGTTTTAATCGTTGTTGTGATTTGATTGTTAACGGAGGAAAAACGGTGAAATGAATCTATGGATAGTGGTTTATGGATCACTTTTTAGGTCTAATACTATGTAGGAATGTGAATGTCAATGAATATTAGTCAATTGGTGTGTACATAATATATGGATACATAGAGTATTCTAGAGACGGGCTTGAGCCCAAATACAATAAACTACATAGAAATACAATCGACAAACACATGTGACATCATTATCAATCTTTTTCTAATTTTTTTATTTGGCTAATTTCATTTAGAGCCATAGAGGTTACATAGTTCATACACCTTTTTACTCATTCATACTAGATCTGATTTTGCATGCACCAAAACTAGGGTTTATAAGATCTGATTGCAAAAATCGATCAAGATGCTACATGTTTAATGATGCAGAATTTTTAGGACTCTGCCATGACAACACCTCCTACAGATGATAATAGTAACACTAGGAGGTATTAAAGAGGCCACCTTATAATAAAATTACTGATATTGACTTATTATTTGTTATGATAAACATAAATGGTGATATTGCAGCAAGATCTGTTTCA
The DNA here is from genome assembly GCA_026074375.1 of Tanacetum coccineum. NCBI lineage: Eukaryota > Viridiplantae > Streptophyta > Magnoliopsida > Asterales > Asteraceae > Tanacetum > Tanacetum coccineum. The sequence continues at coordinate 4,682 of BQNB010137410.1, forward strand.
AATTTCATTCTTAAGCGGGACGTATATTAGACTAACTATTTATCATCCTCCAACATTACCAAATACATTTGCTTTCAAGATCTAGGACACAAAAGGCTGGATGCATAGATTCATTTATGGTATGTTTGTTACTAACTCTGTATTAAGTAATACCATATTGATATAGAGTACCATCGAAGACCAAAAGATAATGTAGTGACAATTAGAATTGCTTTAAATTAGGGAGTACATGATAAAATGCTTTCATATGTGCATTCGTTACTTCTTCGGTTATCATATACATAGAAAATTAATTTGTGAACCCCTAAATTGTTGTTCATAATTTGTTTTCATCCTATTAGATATGATACATGTACAAAGTAATTATTTGATTATTGTATATGTTAGGATCATAAAAGTGTCAATTATGATACTTTAAGTGGTTTTATTATTTATTAACTTTTTGTCTTTATTTTATAAGTTGAAAGTAGTTTTGTAATAAGGAATAGTAAGCTATAAGTGAAAATTAGCTTACTATCCATAATCTTGGGACTAATTAGCAATTAGTTAGAAATAAAGCAAGGATTAGAATCCTCATATAAATACCCCTTCCCATCTTATGGAAAGGTTAATGCTTGTAACAAACTCACTTTCCCTCTCATTTCTCATTTCTTTATAAAATTTGAAAATTGTGAAATACTTGCCTTCCTCTCTTACTCTCTCAAGCTTAATCGATATCTAGTATGTGATTTAATATTCATTCGACCAAACAAGTGGTATCATACGCCATTAGAGTTTAAGAGTGATATACTTTGTGGTTTTTTGTGTGTTTTGCCTTATGAAATGAGCAATTTTGATAGGAGTGTGCGTTTTCGACATCATATTTAGGATTCCTATCAATTTCGGCAGCTTACGAGATGAAGACGTGAGGTTATTTGAGCAACTGGTGGATTTTTGGTATTGTATCTTGGAGATCACACAATTTCAACACATTCATTCATTGTGTTTTTGATCGAATTGTAATAGATACATAAATTTCGGTTATATCAAAATTTGTGTGTTAGGCATCTTTATCATTTTCGATAGATATATTGGTTTGTAATAGACTAGTACTTCCTATTAGGTTCTATCGGATTTGAAGTTACTATAGGAGCCTAAATTTCGATAGGTCTAAAGGATTGTCATTTCCGGTTTTATCGGAATTGATAAGGAAAGGTGTTTCTCACAATTTCGGTTTTATCGAAATTGTGGTGAAAAAGAAAGATTAATTTTTGACAAAATTTGCTTAAGTCGAAACTATTAACTTTTTCGGTTTTATCAAAATTATGTCACAAAAGTGTCAAAAATTTCATTATTCGGTTTTATAGAAAGTGTGAAAGATCATTTTCGGAACAACTTTGAAAAATTCAATTTAGTATATATACATAATATATAAGATAACTAGGCAAAATAATCTCGGAACAGATCAAAATGCTAACCACGAATATACTATATACCAGTAAGATCCGATTCAGAAAGTGACCCTTTCAAAACCGTTTTCCCTAGTCGTTTTGAGTTCCGTCGAGGCGTGAATTGAAAATCGAGTTGGGTTTGTAATCAAGCGTTTGAATAGTTGATAATATGATTTGTTTCTATATCTACTAACAAAATATAAAAGCATGAAAAAGGCAATTTAACAATTAAGGCAATTGCGATTCTAAAATAAAAATGTTAACGGAATTAAAGAGCACTTCTAATCCACCGAACCATCAAACAACAAATCGGACATCAACCAAACCAATCTTTGATACAAATCAAAAGGAATCCAAAACTTGAGAAGAGTATTTGCTTACATAAAAGCTTAAAAATAGATAAATGTAGGAAAAGACATAAAAGTAGATCACAGGAAAAGTAGAAAAATGAATGATTCCTCAAAAGTAGAATTTCTATCTCTATTTATAGCCAAATGTTATGCATGGAAGGGTTGGTGAGCTTTCATCTTGTCCATCCATTCATACCCTTTTTGGGTTTATTTTATTATATTTTAAATTGGGAAGATGCAGGGTAACGACTGTTAGTGTTAGGACTAGCGGTGCAAGCGTTCAAGGACTAACGGTGCATTTGTTTGAGGACTAACAATGCCATGGTTTGGATAAACGGGCGTTAAGTCTTGGACTTGTGCTTGTTTTGGGCCTGTTTTGTTTATTTTGGATTTTTGGGCTTTTGTTATAATAAAGGCTTTGTATAGATGGCTTAATGGTTTGACTTAAGGATGAGTGAAAGAACCAAAGAACCGGATCGGAACCAAGAACCAAACCGGAACCGATAAGAACCAAACCGGGTTCGGTTCCAACCGGTTCTCGGTTCTTGAACCAAATATCCCAATTATTCTAAATTAGGTAATAATTTCCTTTACTTTAATTATTCGCTCCAATATTTCAATTCCATAGAAAAACCTAGGGCCTACTTTATAAAACACAGCAAACACCTTAAACCTAACCTTTTAATTCTATTTAAAAAAATTCATTATCAGAAACAATGGAGGGTAATTTTTATTTTTGATTTTTTTTTGCATTCTTGCTTCACGATCTTAACATGTCTAATTATTTTTCTTTGTAATAATGATTATTATTGTATTTTGCCAGTTTTGTTTAGATCCAACTAAGAGTTGTTACTTACTTGCTCATGGTTTTTTAGAAAAAATTATTAGTTAAGATATATATAAAGGAAAAACCTTTATGAGCAATAAAGAACTTTGAGAGCAAGGTTGAGAATATGTTTGAGAAGTTATGACTAAAATGGGAGAGTTATTTGGAAGTATAAAGAAAGTTTGATTTTCTATCGTCAAATTCGTGCTGTGGGTGGAGCACATGGAATTCGAAGTTTACCTTCCCCTTATAATGAGATAATGTACTTCTTAAATGATTATTATAATGTTGATGCTACTAGCTCGTATGAAACCAAAACAGAGTTAGATAGATACCTTAGAGAGCCGAAGATTGAATTACGTAAAGGTCAGAGCCTTGACATTCTACAATGGTGGAAAGTAAATGGTCCTCGCTTTCCTATTGTTTCAAAAATGGCTAGAGGTAACAACAATTTATTTTATACGAATGTTACATTGTTATACCTTTTACTTGCATATTAGTGTAATCTGTAATAGTTTTGTGATTTTGTGTTATATATATTTTTGTGATAGATATCTTGGCAATTCAAATTTCAACTGTGGCATCTGAAGCGGCGTTTAGTACGGGTGGACGTGTATTAGACCCCTATAGAACTCGCTTGTCAACGACGATTGTTGAAGCTTTGATTTGCACCCAAGATTGGGTGAGAAAGTCGAGAACGCAAATTAATTGGGATGATGTTGAAGATCTTATTAAAGACGATGAGATTGTGAAAGATATGGAAGAACAATTAGAGAAACTAACCGAAAGAGATAAAGCGAAACAAACGGGGGAAATATAAACGTTTCTAGTTATTTTGTTGGACAAAGTTTGAAGTTATTTTATTTTGTTTTTCAGATTGTTATGCAATTATTGAACTTGTGTAAGTTGTAACTATAGAATGGTTGTTTATTTTAACTTATGCATTAGTTGTTAAATGATATTGCTTTTAGCATAAATGGTTGCAAATGCTTTAAAAAATATATTTTTTTGCTTTTTATTGGCTTAATTCATTAGTGCATGAGATTTTTTTCTTATAGATATCGGTTCCTATCCGGGTAGAACCGGTGGAACCGGAACCAGAACCGGGACCGGAACCGGAACCGGAACCGGAACCGGAACCAAAAAAACTATTTGGTTCGGTTCTCGGTTCCTATTTTTCTTAAAATTTTGGTTCTCGGATCCATCGGTTCCGGTTCCGGTTCCAGTTCCATAGGTTATAGACCCATGCTCATCCCTAGTTTGACTTGTCCCATTAACTTGGGTTGGGTTGGCCCACTAAGATGCATACGCCTTCGGCTTTGATTTTCCACGCTCTTTCCAATTTCGTGCTCGGTTTTGTCCGGTTTTTGCCTTGTTTTTGTCTTTTTGTGAATATCCGTTACCTGCCTAGTAAATAACACAAAACAAGCATATATTTGGCATTTTATATTAGTTTTTGGTTAATTAAGCTCGTTTTATTAAGATAAAGGTATGTGTATTTAAGCACATACCAAAACCCCTCATACTAAACTATTGTTGTGTCCACACGCAATGAAATAAATCAATGCTTAGAAAACCAAAAATTTCAACCCCTTAAATTAAATACATTGAAAAGTAGCAAATTATAAAATTTAAATGGATTAAGAAATTACTAGTTTTTTAAACACTCTCCATTTTTACTAGTTTCTTTCTTGCACACATATTTTTCTTATTTTTCATTATATACAACATGCTTGACTTTCATTATTGATCATAACTTTTAGGATCACTGAATAAGAAACACCTCAATCCTAAGGTGCCCTAGAAGGATAAATTCATCGTCCTTGATTTTTCACATATTCCTAAACTAAGCTTAAAAACAAAATCATTGTTAATTACAAGTTGGGATGTTAACGCAACTTATATTTGTAATTTGTGTAAAACTTTACCTCCCGACAGATATTATATATTAAGGTGTGTGTGCTCTGTTTGAATTTTAACCATCCAACCTACGTTTTTAGAGAGTTATAACCTTTTTAAGTTTCACATTCCACTTTTAGTTATATGAATTCAAAGGTGAGATTGTCCCATGTAGCAACATTTATTCTCGGCACATCCCAACCTCGTCGGCTATGTGACCGGGCTTTTCACACCCCTCAGAGAATAATCTGTCGACACTCTCCGACTTTTGAACCCTTTACTAAAATTTTTCCGTAAAACTTAGTATGTTTATAACTCAAAGCAAGCTAATTCCTCCAAAATTAAGACATTGTAGGTAAGTTAATTCCTTTAGAGTGACTTTCTTCTCAGAACCTCCCTACCTCATCGGTCAAGTGCCCAGGCTTTTGACACCTCACAGAGACTACTAATCAGAATTAACAAACGTCCTGTTTCAAAGTTTTGTAGGGATTAACAAGTTTAAGTTCAAAGGAATGTTTAAATTTTAGAAAAAGACATTTTCCGTTTATTTATTAAGCAACATATACTAGCAACATTATTATATTTTTCACATCATTTTCATTTTTTTTCATCATTTTTTTTGCAACATTTATATTTACACCGTATACCGGAAAAATTTCTTTTTAGAAAATTAAAACATATTTTTGATCAAAAACTCTTATTTATCAATTTATCGATAAAGCTTTTTACTCTAAAAATGTTGATCTTAACGGACTTTTAAGAGTGATAAAACTCTAACTTGTCTTTCAAAAAGAGCACGTATTATTAGTCATTTTAGAAGCTACTGGGAGAAAAAGCCACAAATTACACTTATGAGCTTTTAATATTTCCAACTAATCCTTGCTTAGCGTTCCAACTTATATTAACTCTATCATTTCTCGTTATTCACAAATTTAAAATCTTTAATAAAAAGACCCGCGAATGCTTAGCCAAATAAAATTAAGCTTTGCATATTTAAAGTCATTTATGGAAACTTGCAAAATCTTAGCCTTTTGGGCTAGAATTCGCATTTTAAAGCTTCTTGTATAAAAGACTAGCAAAAGCTTATACATTTATAAAGGTTAAGGGAGTAAACTAGAGCTTAACATGCTCGGTCAAGTCAAAAATTATTCTTATTCTCACCAGCAGAAAGTCAACATTTGTGATAAACACTTATTTCTATAAAATTTTGTCATAAAATCACGTTTTTTGTATTTTCTTGGTAAAACCGGGTTACGTGAAAGACAAAGACAAATGAAAGTGGGATCAAATTGATAGATTTCCCCCTCATACTAGAACGATACATTGTCCTCAATGTGGGGGTTGCCACCCCCTCATACTAATTTCAATGTATATTTCTAATATAAAAGGGAATCTCATGTAAATCTAAAGCCGTTTATTAATTATACCAAAGATTAAATGTTAGTCAATAAGATCAAGGATATAGAATTCCCAAAATAAGCATGCAAAGGAATGAAGACCGAGTGAGCGTTGGAAAAAACCACGAGCACGAGAGTCTTCAGAAATAGGGGAATCCTGCCAATCATCACAACAACAAAAAGCACAAGAATTGGAAAGGCGAGCCCCCTCACGTCAAACTTATTAGAAAATAGACAGAAAACAAAAACACGGGTTGTCTCCCGAGAAGCGCTTTGTTTTTGTTTACCAAGTCGTGAGCTTGACTCGACCCCTTATACTTGATCAAGTCAAAATGGTAAAATGAATACGGACATCCCCAAATTTGGAATAGTCCCTTCTAAATCATCATCGGGCTTTCAATTAAGAAATAGAAGATCTTGAAACTTAGATATAAGTTTAAATTCACCCTTTTAATTATATAATATATATAAATTTATAAATAATAAGGCAAATCAACCGGTAAAGTATTCCGAGAGGCTTTTAAAATATTCGTTTCTATCCAAAACAAAATCCTTCAAAAATCTACCTGGGTCGTTCTCCCAACGAGGTGCGAATTGAAAATCAAGAACGTTTGTGATCGCGCGTTTGAATGGTTAAAGATTTTTGGAGTTGGTTTTCTAATTTCTAAGATTAAAATGCAAAAACGAATAAGGGAAACCTAAAAATGAAAGCAAACGAGTGATTAAAACCTAAAAACGAGAACCGAGCCTAAACTCGTTCTTTAGAAAACGAAATTTTACAAAATTAACCCTACAAAAGCAAATTTATTTTTCCTAGGTGCTAATTCATAAAAGAAAATTTTAAAAAAAACATTTATATTTTTTTGACTTTTTAATAATTTTTTTTGAATTAAAAACTGTTTTATAAAAAAATAGATTAAAAATAGTAAACGATATGAGAAAAATATGAAAAAAATATAGAAAAGTAGTTTAAGATATGCTGATTTTATGAAAAATAAAATGGAGTTCCCAGCTTATCGAAATAAGCTGGAAATAAGCATAAATGAGCATATAGCTTAAAAGGGTAAAGTGAGTAAAAAATAAAAATGGGTGAATGATAACTGAAAAATACCTAAGGGCATTGGCTTAGTGTGTGGGATGTGAGGGAACGTATTGTGCTATATAAGGGAGTTCAGGAATTGAAAACCTGGGCTCCCTTTTTGGAAAATAATTTTTTTTTTCTTTTTTTTTTAAAAAAAACTTATAAAACCAACAAAGTTAAGCAAATTTTAAAAAGCAAAATTTTTTATAACTCAAAAATAAGCTGAGAAAAAGCAACTAAAAAAAGTGACAGAAATGACTATTTTACACTAAGTGAGCTTTAACTTAAACTGTTAGGCTAATTTAAGCACTATTAAGCTAACACAAAGGGAAATAAGCTAGGACAAGCACTACTCTACTCCTAATAAGCAAATCTAACTAAAATAAGCCAAAGAAAATAAGCAGAAAATCAAAAATCAAGCAATAAGCAAAATGGCTCACACTAGCAGGCAAACAGCCACAAGGGCACTTTTGGGCTTAATTTTAAGCCCTTAAGTGGAACCTTATGGCTTAATGGGTGGTACCCCTAAAGAGATTGGCCTATAAGCTTCCTAAAACAGCTAAAAGAAAACAGTTTGAAAGTCAAATAAGCCTTGAAAAAGTCTTAAGAAAAAGGTGGTTTGCACTCAGCACTTGCTGATTTAAGTTTTTGAAAAGACAAAAATTGCTATTTTGAGCTTAAAATTAATGGAGAAAACAGATCCTTATGGAGCTTGGACCTCAAAACAGATTGAGTTTGGACATCTAAGAGCAATTATCAACAATAAAAATTTAGTTTGAAATCAAGGATAAGCCAAAAAATGAGATTGATAAAGCTGCTTTTTACTAGAAAATACACTTGACAAATTTTTGGACAGTTTTGACTAAGACCAAAGTAAACCAAAAGAAACTAATCCTACTGCATTTGACACATAAAAACAATACAAAAACTAGTTTTAAAAGTTGGATTTGAAAGCTGAACCAAAATAAGCACTTTGAATCAATTCTGTCACCACAGATTCAAAGGTCTTTTTAGAAAAACCTTAAAAGAAACTTTAAGACCTTAAAATTCTTAAAAACAGCTTGTAAACAACTTAAAAAAGCTTGTGCAAGTTGTCTAAAAGGTTTAAAACCTGTTTTTACCTATTTTAACCTCTTGACCCAAACACCCCTTTAGATTTGGAAACTCTTTTTTTAGGCTGATTTAGAAAGATTTAAGCAAAGGTTTGTTAAAACAGATGAATACTAAGCAAAGTTAAGCAATAATAAGCAATAAAAAACAGGAGTTGAGCACTAAAAATAAGAAAATAAGTTAAATAAGCAGTTAAAGGTGCACAAAGACATTTAAAAAACAAAAAAATTAAACAAAGCACATCAAATCAAATAACGCAAACAATAAACAAGCATAAACAAACAATAATAAGCAAGATTAAGCAGCACATACCAACAATAAGCACTGCTACAGTAAATAAGCAAAAATGGAAAAATAAGAAAACTTACAAGGGTCCAAGCTTTTGGCAATGATTCAAAGACCTCAAAACCAATCCTATATGCTTCCTATGAAGCTCTAAACTAAGGCCATCCAGTATATACCTTGCTCCTTGCTTTCTTTGATAGTTTTTGATTTTTTTTTGTGATTCTTTTGATTTTTTTGACAGAAAATTAAACAAACTTTTATATAAGCTATTAATGACTTAAAAGCTTACACAAGAGCTTAACAATGATATTTAAAACACAAGCAAACTAAAATGACAATATTTAAAGTAAAACAGAAAATTTCATTATCTTAAAAAAATGACAATGCAAATATTTAAAAGAAAGAAATTTAAATGACAATGTATTAAAAAAACAGTATTAAAATGGTACAAATTTTGTTAATACAAATGATATGGACTTAACAAATTCGACAAAGGTAAAAATAAGCTAACTAGCCTTATTTATACTAAGAGGTCTTCAAACTTGTGTTTCTTTGCTAAGAGACTTCAAAGGAGTGTGCTTGTTGTGTGAGTATAAGCCCACAGTCAATCTTGGCCATTGATTTTGCTTGGAGCCCAATCCGAATGATCAAAACCCTTGATTTCTTGTAATGTTCCTTCAACCAATGGCATTTTAGGGGATTGCCAAGGTGGTAATTGGAGTGTAGTGAGGTGAGAGTGATGTTTTTTGTCTAGGGTTGCAGGTTTTGAGGTGAAAATGACACATGAATAGTGTTAGGGTTTATTGGGCGGGAAAGTTTGTTTAAGGGTGAGCAGGGTAAAACGTTTGGGAAATTGACAAAATTGGTCCCCCATGTTGTAGTGTGGTATTGCAACCTTCGTCCTTGGTGTATTAAGTTTAGAGTTTGGCAGGTTTGGTCCTCAAGGGTGTGTTTTGTTATTTACACGAAGTCCTGGTGGTGATAACAACTTTGAGACTTGCAGCTTTGGTCCCTTTTATATAACAAAAAAGGATTAGGGCCATTTAAGCCTTTAAGGCTTATAATTTTGAATATAAAAGCACTAATGGATGACCCGACCCAATAATGGGTGCGGGTGGCCCATTAAGTGTTTCCTTCGGTTTTTTGGCATCCGGCTTTGACTGGTGACTTTTCAGGTTGACTTAAGCTTTTACTTTGTTGACAAACTTTGCTGTCCACGCTTTTTCATTCCTGTCTCACGATTTTTGGTCGTTTTTGGCGTTGATTTTTTGTCCTTTCTTTCGCGGATTTTCCGTTCCTGCACAATAATAAAGAAAACATACAAATACAATGATATTTTGGTATGTTTTGGTCAGTTAATCTATTTTAAAGTCAAGTATGTGTATTTAAGCACATACAAAAATCCCCATACAAACTATTGTCCGTGTCCTCCACGCAATGCTACAAGTAAGTACTCATTCATCGAAAACAAAGAATCTCAATCCCTCTGAACTATATTACCTCGAATAGTAAACTAAGTGTTCTTCAAGGAATGAAAATAATCAAAAGCTTTTAAAAGCCCCGTTTTTACCATTCTTAAAGATATACACTTATTCCTACACATATTTTTGAATTTTCCCTTTTTTTCTTTTTTCATTTTTAGCAGCTAACTAGAATGTTCCGACTTCCGTTATTTTCATAACCGTTAGGGGTCATAGAACAAGACGCATTTTAATCCTAAAATGCCCCAAAAAGGATAAATTCATCGTCCCCGACTTTTCACTTATTCCAAACCAAGCTTAAAACGAAATCACCGTTAAATATAAGTTAAGATGCTAACACTACTCATATTTGCAACTTGTGAACTTTTCACTCCCGACAATTATTATATCTTAGGTGAATGTGCCATTTCGAATTTCAACCATGGATCAACGTTTTTCAAAATTCTATGCTTCACGTTCCACCCGAGAATAATGAGTTTGAAGGCGAGATCATCCCATGTAGCAACTTTCGTCTCGGCACATCCCAACCTTACGGCTAAGTGACCAGGCTTTTGACACCCCACAGAGACTAGTATCGGGACTCACGGACCTTTGGTTTCAAAAACTCTTAGGTTTCCCGTTTACACATAGCTTATTTAGAAAAATCACAACTTAAAATGAAATAGTCTAAGTTCAAAAGCATATTTAAATTTAACAAAAAGAGATTTTCCTTACATTTATTAATTCACACTTAATATTAAACATAACCATGATGCAATTGTAACCCTCGACCTTTTAGAAGGCTGCAACATCGGTTGTGAGCCGGCAAGATGCAGCAAACTTTTATCAGTCTCGGATTATTATTCTTACTATGGGCTTTCTTTTAGATGGCTGCAACATCGGTTGTGAGCCGGCAAGAGGCAACAAACATTTATCAGCCCACAGTTTATAATTATTATTCATCATTCTTCTATTTTTTTTTATTTTTTTTTCATTTCACACTTTATTTCACGATACAGAGAAGACTTCTTTTTGGAAAATTTAAGTATAAATTTGAACTAAGACTAAAATTATTGCTATCGACTACATCTAAAAATTGTTGATTTAAGTTTAATTTCCAAAAATGGCACGTATTATTAGTCCGGTTAGGAGCTTATGGGAGAAAAAGCCACAAATTACATACATGAGCTCTTAAGATTTCCAAATAATCCTTGTTTAGCATCCAACTCTTACTTAACTCTATCATTTTTTGTTCTTTGCGAAGATCCGCTAATGCTTAGTCTAAAAGTTAAGGAACAAGCTAGAGCTCAACAAGCTTGATCGAGTCAAATTTTATTCTTATTCTACCCAGCAGGAAAGTCAAAATTGTGACAAAACACTTATTTTATTTTTGAAAATTTTTAAATTTTTTCATTTTTTTTTTGGTTTTTTGTTCAAAACTTTTGGTGGTAAAAACGGGATTACGTGAAAACAACGACTGCAGGCATAATCAAATCGATAGATCCCCTACATACTAAAACTAAACATTGTCCTCAATGTTTTTAAAAGGGTCTCTACGTCACT
>BQNB010137412.1:0-17855 GCA_026074375.1 Tanacetum coccineum
TGGCAAATGAGGAACCTGATTCATTCTTATCAAGGGGACTGGAAAAAACAACTGATCAATCAGACCTAGAATACTGTGAGTCTACTGATAGAAATAACGATGATGATTCTGATTCAAAAAACCCAATACGGCATATCAATTCTGTCAATACGCCGTATCAAGTTGCGTAGGAAATAACAGAACATAATGAAGTTAAAAGTGAACACCTTTATTCGGCCAGTGCCAACGAGATCGATGAGAAGAAACCTGAGCTGAAGAATTTGCCTCAACACTTAGAATATGCATACCTTCATGGAGACAAATCCTTTCCAGTTATTGTCTCATCAAAATTATCCGAAAAAGAAAAAATGTCACTTTTGCAAGTATTGGATAAACGCAAAGGAGCAATCGCTTGGAAAATGTTAGACATCAAGGGAATCAGTTCGTCATACTATACACACAAGATTTTAATGGAAGATTACTACAAACCGGTCATTCAACCCCAAAGACGTCTGAATCCTAAAGTCTAAGATGTTGTGAAAAACAAAATTGTGAAGCTACTTGATTCCGGGCTAATTTATCTAATTTTAGATAGTTCATGGGTTAGCCCTATTCACGTTGTGCCAAAAAAGGGAGAGATGACTGTAGTTTTGAATGATAATAATGAATTGATCCCTTCTCGCACAGTTACAGGATGGCGAGTGTGCATCGATTACCGTAAACTTAATGATTCAACTCAAAAGGATCATTTTCCTCTTCCTTTTATTGACCAAATGTTGGAGCGTTTATGTGGGAATAAATATTATTGTTTTCTAGATGGATTTTAAGGATTCTTCCAAATTCCAATTGCTTCGGAAGATCAAGAAAAGACAACCTTCACCTGTCCTTATAGGAATTTTGCTTACCGACGAATGCCGTTTGGATTATGCAATGCTCCTGCTACTTTTCAAAGATGCATGACGACAATCTTCCATGACATGGTGGAAGACATTATGGAAGTATTCATGGATGAATTCTCGGTATTTGGTAATTGTTTTGATTGTTGTCTAGCCAATTTAGATAGGATGCTCTCTAGATGTGAGAAAACCAACCTTGTGCTGAATTGGGAAAAATGCCATTTATGGTAAAAGAAGGGATCATTTTAGGACATAAAATTTCTGGTGCCGAAATTGAAGTTAATAGATCCAAAATATATGTGATAGCTAAATTACCATACCCAACAAACGTTAAAGGAGTTAGAAGTTTTCTAGGACATGCTGGATTTTACTGAAGGTTCATAAAAGACTTTTCCATGATATCTAAACCAATGACCCGACTTTTAATGAAAGATGCAAAGTTTGATTTTTTTGATGATTGCAAAATGGCATTTAATATTTTGTAAGAAAAACTAACCACTGCGCCTATCATAATATCTCCCGATTGGAACATGCCCTTTGAATTAATGTGTGACGCTAGTGACTTCGCTATTGGGGCTGTTTTGGGGCAACAAATTGATGGAAAGTTCAAACCAATCTATTATGTCAGCAAAACCTTGAATAATGCCCCAGAACATTATACCACCACTAAAAAAGAACTTCTTGCAGTTGTTTTCTCTTTTGATAAGTTTTGTTAATATCTTGTCTTATCTAAAAATGTAGTCTACACTGATCATTCTGCTTTGAAGTATTTATTCAGCAAACAGGACGCCAAACCAAGGCTTATTAGGTGGGTACTACTCCTTCAAGGATTTTACATTGAGATTAAGGATAAAAAGGGGGTGGAGAATTTAGCTGCAGATCATTTATTAAGACTTGAGAATCCAAATTTAGGAACATTCACGGAGGAGGAAATCACTGATGAATTTCCCGACGAACATCTTATGATATTAAAAGTCGAGCTCAATAGCAATGAACCATGGTATGCTGATTATGTTAATTATATCGTTGGAAAGATTGTGCCTCTAAACTGGACACCTAAAAAAAGAATAAGATTTTTCTCTCAAGTTAAGAATTATTTTTGGGACGAACCCTATGCATTCAAGTTATGCTCGGACAATGTGATGAGAAGGTGTGTTGCTGGGAATGAAATTTATGAAATCTTGGCGCATTGTCATTCTGGGCCAACTGGAGGGCATCACAGCGCGTCAGTTATTATACCAGAAGAAGTTCGGAGATGGTTGAAATAAATAATCGGAGTCACCATACACGGTCAACTAAGCTCTATTAATCAAATACGTAATGATAGGTATTATTTCTTTTTGCTGTCATTTGTGTCTCCTATTGGTTCTTGGATATCAGAACACAAACATGGAGAGCTATCCCGGCATCTAGGTTACTGGTTAGGTCTCCCTAGACCCAGTCAAATGATAGGTCGCATGTACAAGAACATAAACTAGTATAAGGCGATAAACATAATTAAACAACAACGATAAATTAAGCAAAGCCGGATTAAAACAAACCAAACATTATAATCTTCATTAACATGGCTAATACCCGAGGGTATTAGCCTACAATCATTGTCATTATTACAAACGTGATCAAACAATTAAAAATCAAATGATTAAGAAAGTAAGAATTACATGATGTCTTCTATGGAATTAGGAGTAGTGCTCGACCTTGGCTGCTCTTCTTGGCTTGAGAAATTTGACTTTAGTAGTATACTATACAGAGAATGTGATATTGCACACCAAAACTCGTTTTTGAGTCTTGTATTTATAGTGTCTAAAATATGCCTGGATACGCCGTATGGGGATAAGTAGATACGGCGTATAGGGGTTAATTTCCTTGGAGTCCGCGATAAGATCAAATCAATTAAGATAATTACCATCAATCATATTAAATGCGTATCTTTGACTGATGAACAACTGTGCATACGGCGTATTGGTTGTAGTGGATACGCCAGATCGGGAATTGATCATTACGCATTTCTTGTGCTGAGCTGGCACTGATACGCCGTATCTTCATTGCTGAATACGGCGTATAGGTGCAAAAAATAACATTCTTTAAATGTCTTTGTTTAAGCTCTAGAATTGCGCCTTTTTGCTTCTTCTTTACAAGTGACTCCATAATTACTGCAATAATAAACTTTAAGCAATTAAGTACCAATATCTTGCAATAATTATATAAAAGTGGGTAAAATACGTGGGATAAATGATAGTAAAGTATGACGTTATTTGATGATATCAAGTATCCCCCCACTTAAATCCTACTTGTCCTCAAGTAGACTTTAGAAAGATTTTGAAAATGTATCCCAATCGAGGTTAAGGATTTTTTCCGTTAAGTATTTCTTTCATGTTCAGATCACCTGTACAAAACCAAACTCCTCACGAAATATGGAAATGAAATCACTCAGATCACTAAACTAATCTAGGGTGTATCATTTTAGTGGTACGCTCATTTGTTCAGTCGTGATTAGCTTCGTATCATAGGCTTGGCAAGGATACACATCTCCACCTCTAAAGCTAAGGAGTAACAAGTCAAAAGGTAAATTGGGTATTTATTAGAAGGATCGGGTTTAATCATTCTTATAAGGATGAAGAATCATATAGGGTGTGGAGCTTCTGACTTTCACCAGAGGTCGTCGTCAAACAAGGCAGCTGAGACATGAATACATGGCCGTAACGACGGAATAGACATCCACGCTCGTACACATCCTCATTCGAGTAGATCCTAAGGTTAGTTATCTGGAAAGGGAAGTAAAATTGTTGTTAAATAAAATAAACAAACAAATAGATTAAAGCCAACAAATAAAGTGCGGTTGCTAGTAACTTTCCCCGACCGTTCTATGATAAAGACTCGAACTTATAAACAAAAGTCTCGATCATAGATGACCATGCAACCTACGTTGGCGTTTCCCATAACGGTCCAACTTCCCTACATCCCCGAAGTTTACATACTTTTACAAAATAAGTGGTGATATCGGCCACTTTTTTACAATACTTTACATCGTTGATTTTTGTGCGTATCAATGAATAATCGATCCTTTCAAATAATTTCGTCGGTATAAGCTCTATGAACCAACTATCTTTTTCATTATTCATATATTTTTTTCAACAATACACATAAAATCCGGACGTAATTTCATCGACATCATAATCATTAGTTGTCCGCCAATTTTTCTCTGAAATTTTCTTCTTTCGAACATAATACATAATTGTGAATGTAGCAAAAACACACGAGAAATTTTCCCGACCATTACATAGATAGAGAAATTTTCACTTTGACGCAAGAACTACAAAACTTTACACGAAAGCAACTAACAACATTTGATCAAATAGGCTTTAATCTACACGGTAGGCTAAGGTGTAAAGGTGAAATAAAACAATTTTTAATTGGTGAGGAAAAAAGAAGAAAGGAATGGCTCAGCAGGTTGTTCTAGGGGTATCTTTACTCTAAAAATAAGAGTAAGCAAAAGGGTTACACGGGGGTTAACTAACCAGTGTAGTTAGTTAGTATTACGACAAGTAGGCTTTTTGGTTTTATATCCTGAAATTACCAGTCAAGCATCGTTACTCCACTAAATCCATTAGTACTCATCAATGAGCTCCAAATGATATACCAGGCTAAGTTCTAAAGTCCACTACATCACCGGCACACTCATATTTTTGTAGAATTTTAGTAAGCAATTGGAAACGGATAGGCTTAATTCTCACAAATAAACATTAAGGGTATAGTACGCTAGGTAATGTAACTAGTGATTTTTCACAAAAAGTTATGCTAATTTTTTTTTAAATTTGATCCATTTTTAGGCATGTTAGCATTTTATTTGTGAAAATGAGGACAAGTACATTTTAATTCTCCACCCCACTTAAATTAAACAACATCCTCGTTGTATAGACAAACAGTTAAATAATATGGGAAAAGAATTAGAACGAGGAAACTTCCCTGGTAGTTTGCTCCGGATGCTTTTCCATTCTGAGTGTTTGAGCAAGAAGAGTGTTGACGAGGGTTTCAGAATGCCCAAAAGAGGTCAATACGAGGTATTTTCAGACTATAAATTAAAGTCGGTTTCGTTTACAGCAAGAACCTGCAGAAAAGTTAAAAGATGTTCATGCAATTCGTGCTTTCGCTAACCTATAATACAAGCAAACAATTAAACACACAACTGTACAGGTTACAATACGCCGTATCCCAAACCCTAGGATATGCCGTATATAAACCTGTGAAAATAATTAAATACTAAAATTTAAATACTAAAATTAAAAACTAATAATTGTCCAGACATGCATACGCCGTATCGAGAGGGGGGTCGATGACGCCGTAGTAATGTCTAGGGGGTGAACAGACAGACTCAATATAAAATAAAATCAAACAACTAAACGCGAGTAACAATTAATAACTATAACCAGGTAATCTCTCGGGACACTTTTGTTTTAGCCGACTTTAAGTTTGACCTTCCTTTGTTTTCTGGCTCGATCTTTTTATTCATCTAGTGTCGTCACAACCCATCCTCATTAGTAATGTAGTAATATTTCTCGATAAGCGTCGAGGCTTTCTTTTGAATGTTGAGGTGATCAGAACACCTTGATTGTAATATATTTATTTGTTATCATTGAATGAGTATTTCATCATCTTGAATCTCCTGATCTTGCAGACTGATTGTTCAGGAGTCTCATTGCCCATATGTTCATCATATCCTTGATTTTCTCGAGTACTACCGACGTTGCTTGCTCTAAATATTTGGTTGGTACCGAGATAAGGATCATGAGTCCAATTAGTTTTCATATTTGCATATGGTCCTCGCCCGAAGTGGGTAAATGGGGCGATTCCATGAGTATTCACCTTCCACCAACATTCTTGGAGTTTTACCAGTACATTATGATTAAGTTCGTGGAAGTTTTCAAAACTGTTTTTCAACCATATGCAGAATTTCATTACACTGGGAGTTGCATCTCCCCATGATTTCTCGACCTTAGTTTTAAGGGTTAAGGTTTCATCCTTCAGTTTTCCATCCATAAGTTCGTCGTACCACTTGTGATCTTAGAAGTAGCTCATGCTTCCGATTTGAACCATTCCGGGTAGTTCCCTACCATTACAGAATCCATTAATATCCGAGCTACATGTGAGCCATTTAGTCTTTCCGTTTTAAAGCGATATGGTTCGCATATATGATCACATAGCTGATATGGTACCCCGTTCTCTGACCATGGTTCTTCGTTACCTTGTGTTTTATTATTCAATTCTTGCGCGTATTCGTCGTACGTTTTGAACCCTTGGATATCGTAAGTGAAAAGATCAGGGTCAATTTTGAGGAGGTGGTTGAATTCTTCAAAGGCTATGCACAAGGGAGAATCAAAGTTGAACAAGTCATCATCGATTTTAAAGATTTCAGGAACGTTGTCAATTACATCAGGGTCATTATCATCGTCAGTTTCCTCTTCTTCGTCATGTTCGCAAAGATTGTAGAACTTTAGAACAAAATTTTCAACTAGATCATCCCAAGTAGATATAGTGCCGATACATTCATTTATAAACCATTCTTTTGCGGCACCTGAGAGTGAGGTAGGGAAGACACTAAGTCTAAATCGGTCATGACTTAGCCCCCTTATTTTGAGTGGCTCCACTACTTCGAGGAAACTATTAATGTGTTTAAACACATCTTCACCATCATTCCCGTGAAAAGCGTTGTCATGAATTTTCAACAAGAATGTTCCTTCGATCTCAATGAAGTTCTTCTCGATCATTTTCCCATTGTTATTATTTGAGATGAAGCTTTTACTGGTAGCAGAAATGTATTCTTTCGTGATCGGTCCTGCCATTGTGATCTTCTTCTTAACCTGAGAACAAGAATAAAATGATCAGTAGGATGTGCCCTCAGGGGAGAGAACACATAGAAACAAACAGAAAACTGATTACGAAAAACTGGTACTGTATTAGATGACAAATACGCCGTATTCTATTGATCAGTAATACGCCGTATGAGTCTGTTGAATAGCAGTAAGCCGTATTGAGTTCACTGAATACGCCGTATGTTTAGAAGAACAAATACGCCGTTTAGACAGTAAAAACAACACGCTGTCCTGAGTAGAAAGTTAGATACACCGTATCCAACTGGTGGATACGCCGTATCAAGTGATCAGTCAGAACATAATACTATATAAAACACAATTAAATGCAAAAAATTAAAGCACACAATTAAACTAAACAATTAGCTGTTAGAAATCATAATTTAATAATTTTACACTAAACAAGTTAAAGGTTAGAAATACTAAAAAGAATAAAGATTAAACTAATCACTCCCCGGCAACGGCGCCAAAAACCTTGATGTGTCGTTGTATAGGTGTTATTTATGATTATCAGTTTTTTTTTTTAATTAAAACATTTATATTTACCCCGACTAACCTAAAGGACCAACAATTTAACTGGCACAGTACCCGGTCAAGATGTACTTCGCGGTAAGTAAAGGTTGTCAAACATCAAGATGAGAGTTAACCTATTATTCTATCAGTATTTTATTCTATCTAGATTAGTCTAATTACTGGTTAAACCTATGCTATATATATTTACTAGAGGTAAAAGGGGGGTTTTCAGCCTGAGAGACTGGTACAGGTTTATAGTAACAATTATCAATTCTATGCACAATACACACTAAAGCAAATAAACACAAATCAAAAGAGCATTACAATCCAAATAATAGAAAACGTATGTTAACCATGTTAAATCTGATTAAATTGGTTTGATTAATTAGTGCAATGGCTGCTTATCTCGAGGCGACATACCATTCTTAAGACTTAGGCGGTACTTCTTCCTAAGACCTAGACACGAACAATCCTGTCACGATTAACGCATCCGCATAAAGCATCCTTTAGTTTAATTATAATCTACCATAGGGAATTAAAGCAGTGGTGATCCTGTTAATGCCCTAGCCCATCGAGACTTTACCCACTTATTTCTTGATGTTGTTCTATACACCAGTAGTCCACCACCAAAATCAATACCAATAAATAAATGAACAATACTGGCTGAACAATTATCGGGTCACCTGCCGGTCAACTAAGCTCATAATCAAAGAGTAATGATAAGGTGTCATTTGTGATCCTATTGGTCCGGGCATATAGAACACAACATGGAGAGCCATCCTGGCATCTAGGTTACTGGTTAGGTCTCCCAAGACCTAGTTGAATTTTAGGTCGCATGTACAAGCACATAAACAAGTATAAGGCGATAAACATAATTAAACAAAACTGATAAATTAAGCAAAGCCAGATTAAAACAAACCAAATATTATAATCTTCATTAACATGACTAATACCCGAGGGTATTAGCCCACAATCATTATCATTATTACAAACGTGATCAAACAATTAAAAATCGAATGATTAAGAAAGTAAGAATTACACGATGTCTTCTATGGAATTAGGAGTAGTGCTCGACCTTGGCTGCTCTTCTTGGCTTTAGAAATTCGACTTCAGTAGTATACTATACAGAGAATGTGATATTGCACACCAAAACTTATTTTTGAGTCTTGTATTTATAGTGTCTGAAATACGCCTGGATACGCCATATGAGGATAAGTAGATACGGCATATAAGTGCAGAAAATAGTATTCTTCAAATGTCTTCTTTTAAGCTCTAGAATTGCGCCTTTTTGCTTCTTCTTCACAAATGACTCCATAATTACTGCAATAATAAACTTTAAGCAATTAAGTACCAATATGTTACAATAATTATATAAAAGTTGGTAAAATACGTAGGATAAATAATAGTAAAGTATGACGTTATTTGATGATATCAAGGAGTTACCGCCTGCTCTGTTTGAGAGGTACGATAGGGACATAGGAGAGTTATTCACTAGGTCGGGGGCGGTTAGGGAGGAGATTTTATCCCAGAGGTATCGGTTTAGGTGTCTAGAGTACGAGTAGGAGAGAGTCGCAATGACATTTGGAGTGATATAGAGACAAGTGTTAGCCCTTGAGGCATGGGCAGGTCAAACGGATGCCCCAAGAGCAGCTCTGTGGCATGCCATCAGTGACGTGCAAGGAGAGAACCAGGATTTACGGTTACAGCTTGCTGAGGAGAGACATGCACGATTAGAGTTAGCTGAGGTTGTTGACGGTATACGGAGAGGGCAGGAGCCCAGAGGAGGTGTGTAGGATATACAAGGTTTTGATTAGCAATCTTGTGTATATCACTAAACCGGGTAGTATCGGTTAGTGTCGGTTATGATTAGGAAAGTTTCTTTTTTTGTAATAATGGTTATGGCGGATCATTCTAGTTACTAGGTGATTCGTATTTAAACGTTTCATATTATTAAAGGAAATTTTGTTCGATCTTCATGGATAGCAACATTTTGTGTTGTTCCTGTTAGTTGAGAGCGCAGATTTGTCCGTATGTGAGTGCATTGCGATTGGTTTTAGTAATAGAGTAGATACCCACTTCCTTATTAGGATGTGGCGTGTGATGTAGTTAGTATGTTATGTGAGCTCGAAATGTATTCTGGCTGACCGATTATACTGATTGATTAGAAGATATAATAGGAAGAAACAGACCGTGGTCAGTCACAAAGAGTATTGGAATGAGATATTATGATCGGTTTGGAAACCTGATCATACTTTTAACTGTGTGAGTTTTAAGAGGTAACTTGACCTACCTAAGCGAGGTAAGATTTAAGACACCTGTTGAGTAGGATTGATTAGGAAGGGTCTTAAGCGTGTGACAATGTGGTATAGATTTTAGATCGGCCTTCCTAGATGGGTAGAGCCGGGATTATTAACCAAGTAAGGTTTGCTTGAGGATTTTGAGTATGTAAGTAATGGAAAAGTAAAGTATGAGTCGTATTGTGTAGGACATATACCCCGTAGGGTTAGTCCCGTTGGTTGGATAACCAGAAAGATTTGGCAATGCCAATTTTGATAGTTTTGTCATCACGTCGAGGGTGGGATCATATCCTGGCACCCGACTGAGACAGTGAGACCTAAAATGGAGGAATTATGAAGCTAAGAGGTAGCATGAGAAGTTATCGTGAATTTGTGTTCAGATGCGGATTAACTGTGAGAAAGTGTAGGATTAGACTATAGAAAGACTTAGTCTTTAGGGGGATCATAAGAAACCTCGTTGAAAAGATTAAACCTTAGTGATTGATGTGATTCTTTTAGGAATGGAATTTCCTGTTATTAATGTGAGTTGATAATTTGAGTTGAATTTCGGGGCGAAATTCCTTTAAAGGGGTGAGACTGTGATAACCGATAATATTCCTAGGGCTAAGTATTATAAAATATTATAGTTTTGTATGTTGGAGTCTTTCGATCTTGTCAATTTTCCTGATGAAAGCTGAAAAGTTGACTTCTGTTGACTATTTTGCGTAAAAACGGTTTTGGTTTACCAGGAGTTTTGATGAAGTTTTAAATTCATGAATGAATCATTTATGATTCGATTTTCTATTTTAGAGTGGTTTTGAGGTTTTCAATGCTTTCCGGGAGTTTTCCCGCGTTTAGCCAAAAATCGTCACGCCGCGCATACCGGCACGACAGTTTATTTAAGTGTGGAGATTTATGAAGTTCGGAATGTGATGATGGGTTTATTTATTTAATAAATTCATAATAATGAAATAATGTTGATTTAAATTGTAAATCGTGAGTGTGAGATTTGAAAGTTATCAGAAAAACGGTGGTTTTTGTGAAATTCGATAAAAGACTGTAACAGTCGTAAAAAGGTGAAATTTTGGGTGAATATAAATTTCCAAGCTATATTTTGCGATTTGAAGTGTTTTTAAATAAATGAGCAAGGTTCGGTTGAGTTTTGTAAAAAAATTCATGTTTCGGTCCGGAGTCGGCCGATAACGGCTCAAAATGGATTTTTGTAGCTATTTAAGGTGATAAGTGTCGTATGAATAACCCAGGTTTATGGAAAAATGATTTTAAATGCAATGGAAATGATAACTAAATTTGTTTGACGTTTTAAATAGACGAAAATTGAGTTTTTAAGTGATCCCGACACAAAAAGGAAGACCCGAGACCCTCCTAGGATCCCTTTTCAGTTAAGGAAGAGCAAGAGAGACAAGATGGCTATTTTTAAGCTAGCATGTCCCCTTTGGTACACTTATAATCACCATTACCTTAACCATTTCACATACATGCATCATTTTGAAACCAAAACAAAAAAATATCTCTCCCTTTGTCCTCTCTATAACCGGACGAACACACACACCTAGAAAACATCAAGATTTTTGAAGATTTTTCAAGACATGGGGTTAAGGAAACATTATTAGGTTGATAACTAGTAGTTTCGGGTTGTAGAAACAAGGTTTTAGTCTTATTCGCGTGTCTCGATCGAACCAAGCTCATCAAACAAGTAAGTTTTTCAAAAACTTTGAATTTAAGTTGTACTTTTGTGATTATGGTGATGTCTAGACGCTAGTTGTACAAGTTGATCGCCATAAAGGTCGAAACTTGAAAACAAAAATATAAAAAGGGGTGTTTATGCGTCGGCTTATAAAAGAAAGGAAAGAAAAGGGTTTTGAGTTTAAATAAAATGGTTGTTGTGGTAATTTTTTATTTTTGTAAAAGTGCTTATAAGGGCTTATTTTGAGGCTACGCTTATTTAAAAAGCTAAATGTAGCTTATTTGATTTTGGATAAGGGTGCGTTGGGCTCGTTCGGCCCAACAAGAGTGCGTTTGGTTTGGGTCCGACCCAACTAGAGTGCGTTTGGTTTGATACCGGCCCAACAAGGGTGCGTTTGGTTTGATACCGACCCAACAAGGGTGCGTTTGGTTTGGATTTGACCCATCTAGGGTGATTTTTGCTAGTCCGACCCAACTAGGGTCCGTTTGGTTGTTGCGTCCGATGCCAAATGGACTCGGCCCAATTGGTTTTTGACTTATGGATTTTTGGCTTATGATTTCAATTTACATATTAAGCTTTTAGCTTATTTAATTTCGGCTTATTTTGAGCTTATTGATTTTTGAGTTGTCTCATAAGCTCATGGCTTATTGGGTTTTTCGGCTTACATAAAAAGCTTATGGCTTAATTAGTTTTGGATTTATTTATATTATGAGCTTATAACTTATTGTTCAAGTTTAATGAGCCTCGGGTTATGGGATTTTGATTTATATCTGTTATAACTTAATGGGCTTAAGGTCCATTGGGGTTGATTTGTATTTTGGGGGATTATAAAAAGAAGTATGAAATAAGTTTCGCTATCGGGCTAAGTATTTTAAACCATGATGGACCATATGACCTAATAACAAATAAATGAGTCTGTGGACTTTTATAAATGAACTAAAGAAATTTATGTTGGACTAAGACGAAGATTTTTGTTGGACTTGTTGATTGAAAAGAGTTTATTTTGCCACGGTTTGATAAATCATGTCGAATGTATTGATATTGTGTTTGTCGAAAAATGTCGGATTCGTGAAAATTGTTTTGGATTAAGGTTTAATACCTTGGAAAAAGTCATAAAGACGTACGGGTCATGCCGAATTTTTGAAAGAATTATATACTTAGAGTTTTGCTAAAAAGAGATAAAATTTTCAATGTTTTAACGATAAATAGTTATTTAACTTGAAAATTTAATACAATACGAAAGATGTAATTTCTCGAAACTTTTCTTAAATATTTACTATTTATAACCGTTGTGTCATTTTTAATTGAGGAAATGGAAGGGTGAATCTTAAGGAAGATTAAGTGTTGAGGTAAAAGCTTTTGGACATATTGAATGACGAGATGTTGTAACTACCCCGTTAGCCCGATAATAAGACAAAAATGATAATAAAATATTATTATTTAAAGAGATAAAGATTGTTTGGAGAACAAGAATACTTGTGAAGAAAAGTATTGAGATATTTTTGTACAAGATATGCATAATGTATTTATATATATATATATATATATATATATATATATATATATATTTATAATTTGCATATGGATTATGAAGGTACGGATTAACTGTTTTTAACTTTTGAGCTCTTGCTCATTTCTTTTTGTCAGTTTTTCGCGGAGTGTTTTTATTCGATTATATCTTTCGGAAATTTGAATGTGTGAGCTTGTTGTATTGATGTCACACTTTGCCCAAGTGTTTTTGAGTCGTTTTCACGTATCTACCACACAACCATAATATGAGATAAAGTGTTGATAACGAGATAAAGTCTTGGTAATAAGACGATGATTTTTGTAAGAAATTAAAGGTTTAAGACAACGAGTTTGGAATGATATGAATTGGAAATGGATTTTGGGATAAAAATGAGGATTTTGTGTGAGTTAAGGCGAACACTTGTACAATAAGATAATTTTGTATGAGTATTGATTTTGAGTGTTAATTAGGTCGTTGCCGGGTACATTGTGTGCTTGCGTAGACATTTATTGTGTTTTGCTTTATTTGAGATTGTGCGGTTGCTTTGATTACTGATTAAGGTGAGTTCTTGTAGCCCTACTTTTTACTGGTTTTTCCGTTGGGGGAAAATGATACTCAAATGTGTTTTGAAATGTTTTGAATTGATCTGTGCGAAATGTGGTTTAGTTTTTGGGATAAGTTATGTGCTTATGACTGCTATGTGAATATTCTGTGTAGTACTTGCATGTGTTGTGTTTGACATGCAAGGTTCTGTGTGGTACTTGCATGTGCTGTGTTTGCAAGCAAGCGTCTATGTGTACTTGCATGTGTTGCGTTTGGCATGCAAGGTTCTGGTGTGGTTCGCCTAAATATAGTGTCTCCAGCTGTAGGCCCTTTAGTGCGTTAGTGATTTGGGAGTTGCGGCTACGGGTTTATTATTGGATGTTGAGATATGACTAGCGGGGATGCTAGGTCTTGGATTGGTTATCATATATTCACTATCATATAACACTATTGTCCACTATTGAAAATATAGCACATAATTTTTGGTTTATGGTCAAACCTAACGAGCTCACCAACATTATTGTTTGACGTTTGCGAGTATCAATTTCAGTGTGTCAAATCAAAGGTAAGTGATTGGTTTAGAAGAGAAAACATGTAAACAAAGGGGGGATTGGTTAAGAATGGATGAAATATCGAATTAGTTCAAGTTTTAACTAGTAAAGATTCTGTAAACTTCAGTTATATGAATGTAAAATATAAAGGTGTATGATCTATGTATCTTGTTTCCGATAATAGAAAAGGAATGGTATCGTCGCAGCCTGTGTTTTTCCGCCACTGACGGGGTGTGACCATTTCACTCACGGGTTGAATAACTTTAAGTAAGTATTCTTAAGAACATAACGGAGAATCGAAGAGGAAAATCTCTTAAGAGCTAAAGATCCATATAAAGTTCCACATCTTCACAAATCAATTAATGTAAGTTTGGGTGTTTATGACACTTTTGTCATTTCATTACACTGTAGGTTTGTTTTTGATGCAAATGTTATGCAGGAATACAAGCCTTTTTTAGAGTACATGGTTTATGATTCCTTTTTTTGCCATTTAGATGATCGTTGTAAGCAACTGAAGAAAAAGAAATTGATATGTATTTTCCCTCACCCACAATGCATATACTTTTTTCTTATCCTTTGTAATTTTTTTTAACGGGTGTCTCATTTTGAAATAGTGTTGCGCCAGATACGTCTTCTTCTAATATCCGAATCGAAAGAAAAAGGCAGGCGGATTTTATGGAAACCTGGAAGACGGGTCTGAGACGATTGGGTTTTGAACTCATGTAGTCCAAAAAACAAGTGTCTTGGGTATGCTTAGCTAAAATGATGGGTGAGTTTCCCATATAATCTAATAACCTACATGTATCTACACTCTAAAGACGAGTGTGTTGAAAGTTCAGTTGTAGTCAAATGTTTTAGAGTATGAAATAATATGGCGATAGTCATTGAAGGCTTCAATATGAATCTAATCTATTATGATCTCTACTAAGGCACATGTCTAGAACCATAACATTTCAATTTTTAATTTACAGCTTATGGTCAATTCTTAAAAGCCAGCGGCGAAGAATGTATTACCACAAAACGGTCATCATCGATGGACGAGGTTCTAAGATGAAGAAGGTAAGTTCACATTTAAAATGTTCACAATTATTCTGTAAATAACCCTAGAGGCGCCTGAACATGCAACATATCCATTTTGCTACTTTTTTTATTTAGTCTAATATGAACATATAGGAAGCAATCCTTTGTAGTCGATGGCTTGCTTAGCTTATAATATGTTGAATTAACTTAATTAGCACTACAAATATCTTACATCATGTGCAACTTTGTTTACTTGATGTATGCAAGTCCAAAAGGTACCGGCTAATATAATCACATACTATTATACTTCACCATTTTGCTAAGGGTTTATATGATAAAGCTATTATACTTCATCATGTGTGACACTAGCTTGACACCTTTGGAATATAGCATGCCCAATGCAGCTTAGTTTTAATTAGTTTTGCTTCAGGTTTGAGTTACAACAAGGCGTTAATAATATGTCGGATATGGTTTTTGTTAGAAGTATAGACAGGGAATACTTCTCTAATATGAGGTCTACAAGTATACAAGTGTGATAGTCTGATCTTTGTCTCGTTCTTAGTCGTATAATTATGGTTATTAGAGCTGAGCATCCGCTTAAACCCGAACCGAACAGAGTAGACCTGAACCAAAACCGAAATGTGGTGAAAGGCTTAACCGAAACCGAACCGAATGAGAATGGTGTCGGTTCTGTTTTGTTTTAGTTTTATTGGGTCGGTTTCGATTTTAGGCACCAAGAACCAAAATTATAAAAATTGGAAGAAAAGTGATGGATTAAATTAGTAACCTTTGTGACAAGTTTACAACTTTCTAAGAAGTGGTACTATTACCTTTACCTTACAAAATTGCAGACACCTACACTTTAGATAGACTAAAGGAGCTATTAATATGTTATTTCAGTGTTTAAGTTTGCCCAAAAATAAAATGTGAGAACATCAAATATGATTTGAGGTAGAAATTCCAAGCCCCTTATAAATGGGTGGATTCGGCTATTTTTTCAACTGGGTCAAAGAAAAAGAGATTTCGCCCAGAACAGTTCACATGTTGTCATTCCCGCTCAGGAAAACCAGCATGCAGAAGGTAACTCCCATTGGCTTTGGGAGCTTTATACGAATCTATCTTACATATGACGTGAGCTTACTTTGCCTGGCCTTATCTATTCTCTTTCTTCCTCTTATACAGAAGTTATTTTCATAGTTTTTCATTGGATCTCATTATCATTTTCTAACAGGTTTGACTAATTTACCTGTTTGAAATTGAAGGCTTTGGTGAGTTGACTATGTGTCATGTCAAATTTAATGCATGTATCAATTTAGATGATTAGTTAAAAAATATTAGATGATTAATACGAGCTTTGATTTAAATCATTTCGTGCAAAAGGCCACTTTGGTTTTTCTGTATAGAATGAAAAAACCTCTTAAGGAAGGGTAATAATCATGTATTGTGTTGAATTTTGTAGGAGGAGAGTGCTATTTCAGCTCTAAACTATAGCGGTGCAGTATTGGGATCATATCAGGTGCGTTTAAGGACGTAATCTGTCTGGAAACAACTAAAAATAAAAAGCATGGACTCATCTTAGCTCCAAGATAAAAAATAACATGGCTTGCCTGAACATGGAAACCTCATCAGAACCCTACATCAGTGTTATGTATTTGACCTCAACGACTTCTCACATGTCTTTTTTTGTGCAATATGATCTCAAATGAGTGGATTGTCATTTTTAGTTTATATTTGTATTATATAGAATTTGTAACATATCATGTCTATTTTGGTTGCAGATTTCGTTCCAGCTGTGGACAAGTGAATTACAGGATGCTTTTAACGGTAGGAAGCGTGGTCGCACTGATTTCCGAGGCAAGGATTTGAATGCTGCTATTGATTCATACACGGGTGTAAGACTTCAATGGCTTCTCACATGTGTCTCTTTTTTATGCGATATTCAAAAGTTTATTGCATAAAAAGTTTATTTGTTGATACGAACCGGATCGATAATAGAATAAAGATAAGAAAATAAACGAGATAGATGGTTTATGTTGATGGGATAAACCGACCCCCCGATGGTTTATATTAATGAGATAAACCGACCCCCCAATTGATAAACAAAACAATAAACAAAATAATACTTAATATTCATTCCACATAATAAGAATACAATCCATATGCAGTTACAATAACGTACTTCCATTTTATTGACAGTGCCATATTCAAAACATAAACCATGGACATTCAAATGACCTGCTCCTTTGACAATAAATACATAGCCTATGAAAATTCGCACAGACGACAACCAGGAGTAATTTTAAAGTAAAGCGACATTCATCCATTGATTAATTTTTTGCTTAAAGTGTCAAATAATACAACAGACATGCTTTTCTGTTGGATAAGATTCACGTTTCGCCACAGATAAAGATTGGATGAAGTCTTTCACCAACGAACGATGTTACTACTAAGATTTTTAATTTCAGACATGCTTTTCTGTTGGACAAGATTCGCGTTTCGCCACAGATAAAGATTAGATGGAGTTGGTGCATTATGGGTGTTTGCCATTGTAAGTGATTATGTCTCCTGAATTAATAATAAGTTGTAACAAACAAGCTAGCGCAAGTTTTGTGTACTAATACATCTACACTTATATTCCAGATTTTGTTTGTGGTTGTTTCTTTTGTTTTAATCATACTTAATCGGTTGTTTATTTGTATTTGCGCTTTTCTCAGCATGTCCAACTTTCGGCGTAGTGGTGCTTCTCAAAAACAGCAACATCAAGAGATTCCCGAGCTTCAATCTGAATCCAAGGTAAACTACTTAATTTTGAGATAAATTTTTGGCCTATATAAGAAACAGGACCTAACTTATGTCGGGAGAAAATGTTTGACCGGGTCTATTTTGACACTACATGCACCCATCTCTTCTTGGTCATGTCATGTATTGTTCTTAACATAACGTTCCAACAGTTTATTTTCCTATGTCACTGATGTGTCGTTGTATATGTGTTATT
>BQNB010137413.1:2146-17855 GCA_026074375.1 Tanacetum coccineum
GAGACAAGTCAGATTCATAACCACATGCTCATACTCGACCGACACATCTTAAGACATCATGAAAGCTCAAGTAAATGTTTCAAGGCTTCCGCTACTCTGATACAACACATCCTTCTTGAAGTGATCAAGTATTAAAGTAAAAGAACTTCATAAACAAAGAATATTCAAGCTTTAAAGATCAAGAAAGGTATGAGCATGTCGGTCCGAAAGTCACAAGCACACAAGATGGCGAATGATCACAAGATGATAATTAGAGATTACATTTGGCTGATGGTCTCAAGAAGCTCAAAGATCTCATACAAAGACAAGCTTAAAGGAACAAGTTCAAGCCTAAAGTCTAAAGATCACTACATCAAATTCACAAGATAATGATCAAAGAATTAAGACTACGAGCAAGATTGAAGACATTCATAGAATGCTAAGCTTAAGATATTTGTAATCTTAAGTGACCTCCCTTGGGAGGAGATTGTTAGGAATCCAAAAAAGGATCGGTCACTCCACGTATTTTACGTCTCTAGCTTGTAGTCCGCAATATATTATTTAGTAAGCTAACCGGGCCAAAGCATAGAAATCCCATGGAAAGCCTGGTTTATCCTAGAAATCACATGAAGAGGGTGTTGGTTGAATCATTTTTACACACACATTTAGTGTGTTTTTCATATGTGTTCTCTCTTCTACTCTCTCTCTCTCTAGCTTTCTTTCTCTAGTTCTATATTCGTGTGAAAATAGGAAACCTAACAGTTCATTATGCTATACATGCAATAATTTAGTTTTGAACACTGTAAACTTATATGTGGATATTCATCTTGACTCTACTAATGTTTATTAAGTGACTTGGTTTTATGTTTTATATATGTTTCTTTTTCTTTGTGTTTAGTTTGGAAAAAGATTCTCTCAAGTTGTGGTCAAACATGATTGATCATGTTATGTTTTTTGTGAGGGGAAATAAATAAGTGGGCCTTTGATTTTCATTAAAAGAAAAAGTTGTATACATTTAACTAATTTGTGATTGGTGAACATGATGTATCATGTTTGACTCAACTTGAGAGGATTCTAATCCGTTTAGTTTTATATGTGCTTGATAACGATTTAATTACGCTATTGAATTGCATGTCTATACAGGTTTTATTTTATTATCATGTTGTATTATGATGTACTTTTAGATTTCCAAAGGTATGTTCTTAATTTTTTTTATCGTATATATTTAACGACGTCCACGTCAGTTATACACAATATTAGTAATCTGGTTCTACTTCTAATTTGGTTGCATCTTCTATTTGTTTTATTAGTCTAATAATTATTGACAACCAAAATACCATATATATGCTTGATCGGTGAAGATTAACTAGAATATGATGATGATTATAGGTCATGAATTTGCCCCTAACTATTATAATAATGCAAATTGATCTAAAAAATAAAAAAATAATAATAAATAATAATTGGTACTTTGTTCATATATGTGATGGTTAAACCAACTGGGCTAGCTCAGTTGGCCACCAAGGGTGTCTTTGGGGAGGTTGTTACCACATGCAAGAGGTCTCAGGTTCGAGTCTCTCCGTGGGGGTTTTCCTTCAAGGTGAGAATCTGTAGGGTTCTGCCCCATAGATGCGTCGATTTGAGGCTGGTAGGGACTACCTTTTAGGCATGTACTGTGGAATCGAATCACTAATTATTATTCGAGGCTGGCAGGGACTACCCTCTGGGTAAGTACTGTAGAATCGAATAACTAACTTAATAACTGTACTAACTCGCCGTTCAAAAAAATATATGTGATGGTTGATTTGTTTGTTTTTTTTATTTTATGTTTGCATCTTAACATAAAATTGTCATGCACGATTAGCCT
Organism: Tanacetum coccineum; assembly: GCA_026074375.1. NCBI lineage: Eukaryota > Viridiplantae > Streptophyta > Magnoliopsida > Asterales > Asteraceae > Tanacetum > Tanacetum coccineum. The sequence continues at coordinate 3,993 of BQNB010137413.1, forward strand.
AGATAAGAATAAAAAAAAGAATCTCCCTTCAACCCTTAGAATTCTGTTAGACCGTGATCAAGCATTCCTAACCTATTCCCCTAGAGAACGATAACTACCCCGAGTATTGGCCTATATAACACTACATACGAATTTGGTAACTGCCTGGGAGTTGGTATAACTTTCCTGTTGATAAAGAAGTCATTATGACAACCAAACATCAGGCATACTTTTGCAGACATGGAACGCCAAAGACCTGAAGAAATGTTACCTCTAGTCTCTAATATGTAAGCAACCCCACCTTTGTGAGCCGCGGTAACACCTTACCAGCGGCAGGGGAAAATTTCATTTTAATCCATCTTATGTACTATTTTAAATATTGTTATTAATGATCATGTGAAGCTTAGCTACCTTCACAAATTTTCTAAAATTCTTGTAGACATTATATTTTATGCATTTGGTAAGACGTGCACACACAAACATTGTTTTGTATGTCACACGAATGAGTATGATCCCATAATTAACTCTATTGTTCTAACACAATATCAGGGTGAGTAACCTAAAAATTAACTCAAGATACGTAAGAGGATTGCAAGCCCAGTACAAAGGGAAATAACCCAATGACATTCAATAAGTCTATCACCGTATAACATAAAGCACTGGTTAGTGTTAGCAAAGTGCCACATCCTAATAATATTACATTCGCAATATTGTCTATAATAAACATGGAGCACATGCATGGCAACGTGGCAAAGAAATTTACTTAATGTCTAAGTATAATATGCCGGGGAATGCTAACGCAGCAACCTAGTCCTACCACGTGCGTCACATGAACGGCATGCACTAACACAATCCGAGGAATAAAATAAGCTTCAGCATCAAACAATCGCGGTACGAGACACATAGTCAAATAGGCTTAGTTTCGTGGATTCAGGATTACAAGATTCAAACAACTAAAGATCAATAGGCTTATCCAACATGGTGGTATCAAACAAGTCATCGAGGTTCCGTAGTGGAAACAGTACCATCAATAATGGCCAAGATAGAAATATGATAGTCTGCAGCGACAAGAGATGTATCTTGGGAAGACACGGAAGGCATAACAACGAAAGGACCGCCCATCTCCAAGCTTGATGAAGCACCCTTCTTTCTCTTCTCACCACGGGCATGCGACGCAGCCAATGCATCAGACAACAAAATCTCATGACTAATAGATCAGGGATCCTTTGAACTGTCATGATCATAATACACGGGCACAATGACTTGCTCGGAGACAAGTTGCAGCTTACGAAGCTCTGAAGTTGAATCCTTATCGCCATGACTACCTTATAAAGTTAGAGAGGACATAAGAAGTTCAAGAGGAGAGTCTTTAAGAGCCTTTAACAGGTCAAGTAGAGGGAAAGAAACATTTTTCATCTCATTAACGCAGCCACATGAGTCCAGCTGCGACCCCAACATCATAAGCCTCAAACTCTGACAATGACCTACCAACTTTGCCATGCTCAACCTAAGCTTCCAACCCCTCCTGAATACCTTTATTAATAGCCATAGAGATGGCCTTCCCAAGAGCAGCACGGTATTCAGTTGATTGACCACACTTCATCACAACAAGACGAAGGCTATGACCAATCATCCATGTTAGCCGGCTACAGTTGTATTCTTATGTAGGATAAAGTCAGTATCATATCATGGTTTATGCTCAGCAATTAGGCACATCAAGTCAATAGGCGCTCTGCAAAGCGTGAGCCTCTAGCCTGATATAACCATCACAACTTTGCTCTTATCTTAGCCTCACCAGCAACTTCACTACGTAAACTATCATAATCAACCTCTAACTTAAAAACCTGTCTCTTCAACTAGTTACGGACTTATTCAATCCTGGACACCTTCCCTAATTGCTCAACAATTTGAACATTCAAACCTGCAATCTCCTCTGATTTAGCAGCAGCCGCAGCCTTCAACTCGAATACCCGCATGCAAATCTCACAAACATCTGCAGCCTCTCTCTGCTTTCCTCAGCTTATCCCTCAAAGTAATAATCTTATCGTCTCTCTGCTAAATAGCCTCAGAACTCTTCACAAAAAATTTCTCAAACTTCTCCCTTATTGTAATCTTATGCTCATACCGTAAGCGTAACTCGGACATCGTACATACATGTTGATCAGAATTCATATTAAGGAGACCAAGGAAATCGGCATCACTACGATTATGAAGAAAGGCCTAATAACCGGGAGGAGGTACATGATCAATCAAATTTTTGCACATAACAGGATCGTCTATATGAGCATCATTAGTTACATCCCAATGCGGAACATATATGTCTTGGGCTATAGCAGAATCAATGGTTTGAGACTCCAAAAAATCATCAACTAGAGATCCATCATCGAGAGTAGAGGAAAAAACCCCAGTTTCATTCCTAGGAAGGGAAGAAGCCCAGTCTTATTCCCAAGAGGGGAATAAGCTCCAGTTCCATTCTAAGGAAGGGAGGAGGCCCTGATCTCATTAACAGGACCAGTAGCCACGACTTCAGCCCCAACCTACACATGCGGCATACGAGAAGTGACCTATGAAGAAGTGGTTGCATCCATATCCATGGGCTCAGAGCTGGAGGTAGTAATAAAAAAATGCTCCGACACGGGACGCGTTCATACGTTCTCACCCTGGGTTAAACCGGATTTATCATGGCACTCATGTTCTGGAGTTAGAGTGACAAAAGAGGAGACAAAATGCTTTGTAGGGTAAGCAGCTGACCCAGAACTAATATCATCCTGACTACCTGAACACCAAACATCTTCAAAGCAGTCGGGGACTTACCAACAGTAGTCGTGTTAGGCTCGGAGATAACAATAACACTGATGTAGGGTCTCGTAGGACTTCTACACAAATGTTTTTACAATCCCCTAGGCAGTGTATCTAATCATTGCAGTGAAGTATAGGCAAGACTTAGGGGTTGTTATCGTTCTCTAGGGGAATAGGTTAGGAAGGCTTGATCACGGTCTAACAGAATTCTTGAGGTTGAGAAAAGATTATTTTTTGTGTTTTTATATTTATAAGAAAGCATGTAAATCTAGGGTTTGAGAGGATGGTTTGCTTAACTAATTACTAAACTAATTAATATCTATGCTACTGGTGATAACTTTTATGATAAGTAAATGTATTTACCTAATCATGCACTACTCCCCAGACTGCTTCTCCTAGATCCGCTACTTTGTCACACTTGTGATGATCTGTGTAAGTATTTCCTAGGTCATGAACGGATTACATGAACTCGCCATCTATTTAATATTCCGTTAAGACAACACACAAGTAAGGTAGTATGAAGACTATTACAAGGCCTATAAGAGTATATTAAATGCATGTGAAATAACTTAAGAGGGATTAACCGCATAATGGGTAAGGTAGTATGAAGACTGTTACCGATGGTATCCTTTCGACACTACTCACGTTTCCCTAGACATATCAACAGCGATACAAACAAAGGCTGGTTTTTTAAAGCCTAACGCACGCATTCATCAACAAGAAACAACATCAAAGGGATCTACAACCTAAGTTTCATGCAATCATAGATAAATTTAAAAGAGGGTTTAGCCTCGCATGTTATAAATAGAGCAAGAAGATATATTTAATCAAACATACACATAGACATATTGAATAATTAAAGATAAATAACCTTACTTGATTAAAACATGGATTCAATGTAGTACAATAGGGTTTTGAGGCCCTAAAAAGACCTAGTAAGATCCTAAAATGTATAGGGTTCGTTTCTCCTCGGGTGATTACAAAATTCTAAACCTAAAATGGATTTATATTTTATAGAGTTGTCAATGCGACGGCGTCGCTTTGCAATCCTGACGGCGTCACCACATAGACGATTCTAGATTCCTCTTTAAGTCGGCCACGTCCTGACGCCATCGCCATAATCCTGACGCCGTCACTAGATTGATCACGACGGCGTCACTTTATGCAATGCGACGCTGTCTCCAACCACTATTGCAATAAGTCATATGGATTTGGTTGTAGGTCCGTTAATTCTTGTCTGTTTCTTCTCCAATTGAGGCCCAAAGTCACATGTATTTCTTTAAAAGCTATCCAAGTGCTAAAACATGAAAACAAATTATTTAATCACAGAATCTGGGGCATATTTGCATGATTTAGGGGGTTAAATGACCATGAAATAGTGTATAAATTAACACCTCATCAAATACCCCTACACTTAGGATTTGCTTGTCCTCAAGCAAATAGGCTTATCTACCTAGACAATAGCAATATGAGGGTCATTTAACATACTTTTTAAAAGTATTTTATAACAAAACCTTCTAGACCTTGTAATTAAAAGCAAGAAAAGTATATACTAGCACCTCACATAAGTGTTTAGGATTCTCTCTTTCTCTTGGTTGTATAATAAATTATAACATAACGGGGAAACAGAAAATCAACACTCATTACCTGTCATTGTAGGGCTGAGCAAAACCAACCAAAAACCGAACCAACCGACAAACCGAGCCGAGCCGAACCGATAAAAACCGAACCGACCATTTTCGGTTTGGTTTTTAGTTTTGTATATTTATAATTTTCGGTTTCGGTTCGGTTCGGTTTTGTTTTGGTTCGGGTTAAAACCAAGAAAAAATACGCATAACTATCTATTCGGTTCGGTTTTTTATCGGTTTGGTTTGATTTTGGTTCGGTTTTTAGTTTTTCTCGTTAAACTTCAGTTCGGTTTCGGTTCATGTTTTTCCTCAAACTCGGTTTTCGGTTCGGTTCAGTTTTGAACCGATGCTCACCCTTATGTCATAGCATATAAATTACCATAGGCTTGGTAAAGGATCAAACCTCCCCCGCTAGGCGCAAGCATTATTTATCACTATCCAAGAGGTCTTTTAAAAAGGTTGTGAGGTGTAGGTGTAAGATTACATTAACAGAAACATAAACAGATGGGATATATTTGGGTGGTGACTTAGGTGAATTTAGAGTGGAAGGGTTAGCTAATTATTTATACGAATACACGCTGGTTTGGTTGCTAAGCCAAAGACTCAGACAAAATATACAAACTCTACAAAACTCTACACCAATCTCTTTCCTTTTCTTTTCTTGACTCTATGATAAACACAAACATAAGCAGATGGCAACCCGTACATTTTTTTCACTCTTTTTTTATATACATTTTTTTTTGTACACTTTTGCCCTGCCATTGCTTAAACATATAATACATCATGGGGGTTTATAGAGACACCCCTACACATGAACTTTTACATACTCGATTATTTACAATCTAACTAATGACCTGATTTGAGGTGGATCAAAATAACATGGAGCTTATTGAGCACTGGTATGTGTTTAATTACACATACCTTTTACCTTTAAAAACAAGTTAAATTAACCAAAAACGGACTTAAAATGCCAAAAATATGTTTTTTTGCTAATGTGTTGTTGCAGGAACGGATATCTAAGAACGGGACGAATAAAACAAAGACAAAAACGACAAACCGGACAAGGATGGAAAAGTGTTGGTAAAGACAAAGTCAAGGACAAAGGCCAAGTATGAAAAAGTCAACCAAAGTCAACCCCGACAAATCCAAAGTCAAAAAGTGAAGAAAAATAAGTTTAGGGGCCAAAATTGCCAAGTCCCTAACTTATTTAATGAAGAATATGAAGAAAATGCTTGTGAGGGACTCATGCTGCCATTTTCCCAAAGTATTAACCACAAGGGTCATTTCTGCCAACCCTCCAAAGCTATAACTCACAAGGACCATGAATGCAATAACCTATATAACTCTTGGGGGGTGTTTCTGCCAATTTCCAAAACTATCATTAAACACAAGGACGAAATTTGAAAGAGAGATATATACTTTTGGGGACTAAAATTGCCAAGTCCCCAAAGTTTAAACCCGTTTTTAAAACACTGTTTATCTTCATCACAACTTTCCCGCCAAACTTATAATACCCCAAACCTGTCCCTTTCCACCTCGTTGACCTCCCCATGTCCCTTCAAACCCTTCACTCTCTTAAGTCCCACCCCCACATGGCCTGTAATCCAAGCTGGCAATCCTAAATCACCTTATTGGCCAAGAACAATCAAGGGTGTTGATGAAATTGTGTGGGCAGCAAGCATAACCAAGGGCCAGGATTGATTTGAGTTTCTACACACACAACAAACACAAGACGGGTTTTGTGTCTACAAAGAAGTGCACAAGAAGAGAAGACAAAAGTCAAAACCCTTAGCTTCATTGCTATAAATCTTTTGTAAGCACCTTAAGGGCCCAAGGAGTTAGTTTTTTTAGTGTGTAGTTTTTAGAGCTAAGTTTTAGTTTTTTACTTTTATGTACTTGTACTTTTTTTTCAATGAAAATTCAGTTTACCTCTTAAATTGTGTTCCAAGTTCTTGTTTCCTTTAGCGCATTTCTAGTTTTATATATGCCTTTATAGTTGTTTTAAACTTTGATACAAAAATTTAAGGAAAATTAAAAAGGAAAAAGTTACTAAAATTTTGACTTTTTAAAAGTCAAATAAGCCGAAAATAAGCTTGGGTCAGAATTGGATGGACCATTGGGTTAAATCAGAATCAGAAATATGGACTAGGGGTTTGTAGGATTAGAATTAGGTTCCCTTTCTTTTGACCCTTTGTAAGTTTCTTATTTTATTTTTCTGCATATTTTTTATGTTGTTGTGCATTTACTTATTTTCAGCTTATTTGTGCTTATTGCTTGTTTACATGTGCTTATTTATGATTATTATTCATGTTTAAGTTCTTGTCTTTAAGATCCCTAGTTTAGTCAGCCTTAAATAGCCCTTTTTAATTCTTAAAGGTGTGTTTAGGACAAGTCCCTAAATGGGTAAAAAAAGAAATGTTATGGGTTGTGGCCATTTGGCCAAAGTTGGTTATCATTATTAAGCTCATTTTAGTCTGTTTTTCCAAGGTTTTTAAGTTTAAAAACTGAATTTCAAGTTTTCTCATTTGTCCTTTAAAACTGTTGGTTTCAAAAGAAGCTCAAAGTGCTTAATTGTTTAAGCTTTAGTAAACTTAAGTTGTAGTGCTAATTTAGGTGTCATTTGTGTGTGAAAGAACCAAATAACCAAAGCCTTAGAAGTCCTTGAGATTTGTTAAAATTTGTCAACATTTTCTTAGTTTTTCAAAAAGGCCAAAACATGTCCCATTTTCACCCTCAAAAACCAGGGGGTAAATCATTGTTTTAGGGTCTAAAAGTTGGTGCATAAGTCTATTTCATGGTATTATTTATCTGTTTTAACTAAGTTTTCATTTTTGAGCTTATTGGAGAGCTTATTTTAAGCTAACTTTTTCACAAAACCTTTTTGTTGAAACTGCCCTGGTGCTAGACACCATTTTTAAGCCCACTTATCTAGCTTATTATGGGGCCTCAGCCTAAGCTCTTGGCTTTTCTAAAAAGCCAATAAGCTCTTTTATTAAGCCCTAGCTTTGTAGACCTTAGGAAGTACTCTAGGTAGCTTGTTTTTAAGCTTTAAGTAGGCACTTTGAATTTTTTAAAGCATAGTGTAGGATATAGCTTATTTTCTTTTCTAGCTTATTAAGTGCTTATAGGTTGTTGAATTCAGTTTCTTACTTGCTTATTTGGATTGCTAGTGGCTTGTGATAGCTTATTAGTCCTTTCCATTGCTTATTGTGTGCAAGAAAAAGCACATTTTTGCCTAGCAGTACTAACTCCAAAGTTAGTACTGCTGAGTGCTTAAGCCAACTTCTAGCTTATTGGGCTTCTTCCCATTGCTTATTTTTGTTCCTGATAGTTCTTAATGATGGTGTGTTAAGTTGTGTGTGCTCATTTTCCCATTTTCTTTGCTTATTTGTGCTAACAGTCAAAAGCCATAAGCCACATTTGCCTTTAAGCTGAGTTAAGCTACTGTCCCAAGAAAAAGCCCTTTTTCAGCTTATTTATAAGCATACTCAAAAAGTTGTAGTTATAAAAATTGTTAAGCTCAAGGAGTTTAACAAGTTTGTTTGAAAAAGTTTTTGTGAAAAAAAAGGGGAGATAAGGGGAAACCCGGGTGAGCAAGACTCGAACCCGGGCCTCTACCCTCAATACACCCCTTTTATAACAAAGCCCTTACCGCTGTGCCCTTGGGACTTCTACGTTAGAGTCCCAAGTGGTTTAGTATTTAACCCCCTTTTTACCCCTTTAAGCTATAAGCTAATTCGAGCTTATTCTCGGCTTATTTATAAGCCGAATTTTGGGGTTCTTATTTTTCTTAGGTTAGTATTAGTGTAAAGAAATTTTAGTAATTTTTTCAGAATTTTTAAAAATAGTTTAGTATTTTTTATAATTTAATTTCGTTATAAGTTTTAAAAATTCATAAAAAATACAAAAATTATCAAAAAAATATTTTTCTTTTTTAGAAAATTTTCTTTAGTCATATATTACGTAGGAAAAATAGAAAAACTTTCGTAGGGTTAATTTTTCAAACTTTTGATTTTTAAAGAACGGGTCTCGGGTACGGAACTTGACTTGACTCGTTTTTGGGTCAAACGACCTCCGTTTTCAGTCTAGTCTTTTTCATTCTTCATTATTAGTTCCCTAGAGTAGTTTAGAAGTAAAAATTTCTTTGTAGGGTTAATTTTGAAGATTTTAGGTTTTTGACCCCTTGTTCGGGATTCATGCTCTCGTTTTTCAGCTTAATTTCATAATTTTTAGGTTTTACTTAATCGTTTTTGTTTGTTATTGTTTAACTTAGCTTTCCACACTCTCAAATCATTTCTCTCATTCAAACTCCAATCTTCCGACTGTATCGATTCTCCAGTCCAGCCTCGTTGGGGATAAACGACCCGGGAACATTCTATACTACTTCCCGGTTTTATTGATTTGTGTTCTTAGATTATACTTAATATATATTTTATATTGTATTATATATTATATATATAAGAGGTGTAGTTTAGCACAATCAAACAACAATTTAATTCTCTTTCCTAATCATTAACCATGGGTTTTACGCGAATGAGGATGTGATCGAGCGTGCATGTCTATTCTGTCGTTACAGCCATGTATGCATGTCTCAGCTACCTTGTTGGTTTATTACTATTGGTAAAAGTTAGAAGATCCATATGTGTCTATCCCGTCGTTATGGGTGTGTATGTGTGGTCTTTGTCGCCCTCCTAGAATATTAGTATCGATAAAGATTAGTTAGAGTAATCAACCATAAGCCTTATCATATAAACCCATATTTACCTTTATAAACTTGTTACTCCTTAGCTTTAGCGGTGGAGATGTGTATCCTTGCCAAGCTTATAATAGAATACTTGTCACGACCGAGCAATTGAGCGAATTAGTTACATGTTACCACATAGATTAGTTGAGTGATTTGAGTGTTTTCATGTTCCTATTTCGTGAGGTGTTTGGTTGTGTACTTGTAATAGATCAAATAAATGCTTTAACGGAAAATATCCTTAGGGATACATTTTTATAAACTTCTAAAGGATACTTGAGGACAAGTAGGATTCAAGTGGGGGGATATTTGATGACATCAAATAACGTCTATTTTATAGCATCATTTATCCTATGTAATTAACCCATTTGGTATAATTATTGCAAAGAATTGTTACTTAATCATTTATATTTGAGAATTGCAGTAATTACGGAGTACTTGGTGAATATTAGCAAAAGGCGCGCATTCTGGAGCTTAAACGAAGATTAATATTCTCTGGAAACCAATAGACGATCCTCAAGGAAGACTACGTCGCGTAATCCGTGCTCACTGGACGAAAGACCCGAAGGAACAAGACCAATATGTCGTATCAGAAGAAGACCAATACGCCGTATTGAAGATATAGCAGGTGAATATTCTAGAAGATATCAAACGTGACCCCTACTCCAAGAAACCCCAATACGCCGTATCCAATACATTGGATACGCCGTATCCAATACATTGGATACACCGTATCGACACCGACTCCAGACCCTATAAATACAAAACTCAAAAACGAGTTTTAAGTGTGCTAAATCATATTCTTGATACCTAAACCACAAAAGTCGATTTTCAGAGGAGAAAAAGAGCAGAAGAGGTCTTGCAACGCATTCCAATCCATAGAAGACAATGTGTAATTTCTTATACTTTTGTAATCGTTCAGTTTTTGGTATCATTCGTTAACTCGGTTAGTTTACCTTGGCTAAGCATTTATATCCTGGCCTACGCATGACTATGTTATTATTTATGCATTGTTCTTTTAATAGGCATATAATACCTTCTTCGGGTACTTAGCTATTATTATGAAGATCTGATTATGTTTGGTTTTTGTTTAATATCTATGAGTTCTTAAATTTATCGTTGTATTGCTGGTTATGTTTTCAATAATACTTGTTTACGTGCTTTTGTCATGCGAATATTCATTCAACTGGATCTAGTGATACGGACCAAGTAATCTAGATGCCGGGATAGCTCTCCATATAGTAATTTATACATCTAGAATCATAGGATCACAAATATTGTCCTTCTAAAATCATGCTAAGGATACGCTTCTGGCTTAACTAGTTAACGGAAATTGCCTTTGGTTTATTGAACATGTTGACTAGTAGGTGAATCTAGATAATTCAACAAATAATGTTTTGATTCCATTGGATAGATAGACAAGTGGATTACTAGAGTATAAATTGCCATTAAGCAGTAAGTGGGTAAAGTATCTATGAGCTAGTGTTTAACAAGATCACCATTGCTTTAAACCCTAAGATAGATTATAATTAGCAAATAAGGATGCTTTATGCGGATGCTTTAATTGTGACATAATTAATGTATCTAGGTCTTAGGATGAAGTCCCGCCTAAGTCTAAGAATGATATGCCTCTTCGAGATAAGTTCTAATTACACTGAAATAAACAACCAAATTCTAAATCGTATTAATGATGGCCTAATTACAGTTTTTTTATTATAGGCTTGATCGCCCCCCCCCCCTTTTCCCTCTTTTTTCTTTGGTTAATTTTCTTGCATGGGTTAAAGCATCTTGAATTGATTGTAGTCACCAACCAAACCTGTGCCAGTCTCTCAGGCTGAAACCCCCATTTTACATGTTAGAATTAGGATTAGAACTAGCATAGGTTTGACTTAGATTAGAATTAACTTAGATTAGATAACCAAAATATTAATAAATTGAGAGATTTAACCTCGCTTCAAGTGTTCGACACCCTACTTACCACGAATCTATCACCGACCCGGTACAATGCCCGTTAAAGTGTTGTTTTAGGTTAAGTCGACAAAATATATACATTTAAACTTGAATCATAAAAATATACACCACACAACGACACATCATGGTCCAACAATTTAAATGTAGGGCAACCCTACTCGTATACGGATCCACCAACTTCGGACGGATCTACCATCTTGTGGATCTGTAGGTCGCAGATACTTAAAAAATCGACAGAATTGATTTTTAACCGAATTAAGACAAGGTGTTGTGTTTTTGGCAATTGAAGTGTGTTATATATACTATTAGGAGTATGTGATATAATTTTCAGAGTCGACGTCCAAGTTTTGAGCCAACCATGCAACTTGTCGTGAATTTCCCGATGGAATTTCAACGTAGTCGATCCTACTAGGAGTGTGTTAACTTTTAACATAAATTTGACCATTGCTAATAACATAAGCATTTATGAACATTTATACTCAACAAAACATCGTCAACACAAGTGTGAATTGCAATTCGATGCTTGTTCTTTTAGCCTTTTTCAATCGATTTCGTAATTTCATGTATTGACCATACATGTAGACTTTGAAAATATCTATGGTCATTTAATTGATATTTTCTTTATCTAGTAAAATTCTAAACTCGATTATGTTCATGATCGGAGGTTTTGTAATTGGAACTTATAATGAGAATTAACATCTTTTGAATAATGATTAATTACTTCATTAGATTTCCGTTTACGATTATTTTTGAGATGATAGAGGATCACTATCCATGATGAGTTCCATCATTCCTAATCTTAATCTTAAATAATTAAATACTTCATGTTTTAAAGGCTTAGTTAATATATCGACTATATTATCTTCGAATGCAACTTTCTCGATAGAGATGTTGCCCTTTTGGACGTTATCGCGAAGAAAGTGGTGACGGATTTCTATATGTTTAGTTCTAGATTGTTGTACGGGGTTTTTACTTAAGTCAATAACGCCTTTATTGTCACACTTAATTGGAACGTCGTCGAGGCGTATGTCGTAGTCGATGAGAGCTTGTTTCATCCATAGTACTTGTTGACATGCCTTCCCGGTGGAGACGTATTCGGCTTCGGTCGTGGAGATAGCAAGGGCCGTATGTTTCTTAGCGAACCAAGATGTCAAACAACATCCCATGAACATACAAACGCCGCTAGTGCTTTTACGATCAACATAATCACCCGCATGGTTGGAGTCGGCATAAACTATAGTTTCTACTTCGGTTCCTTTCGGATACCATAAGCCTAAATGTGTAGTTACTCTAACATACCTAAATATACGCTTAACGACTTCTAAGTGGGTGGTCTTAGGATTTTCTTGGAAATGAGCACGTAAGCAAACACTAAACATAATATTATGCCTACTTGCGGTTAAATAAAGTAAACTACCAATCATACCTCAATATTTAAAGCAATCCACAGAGTCGGCTTCATCGTCCTTAGTGAGCTTGATCTCCGTTGACATCGGCGTCTTGGTTGGTTTGGAATCTTCCAATCCAAGCTTCTTTAACATCTCCTTGATGTACTTGAATTGATAAAAAAATATTCCGTCTTCCATTTGTTTTATTTGAAGACCTAAGAAGAAGTTCAACTCCCCCATCATACTCATCTCAAACTCGTCGTGCATGATTTTTGCAAAATCATCACACAAGTTTTGACTCGTAGAACCGAATATAATATCATTGACATATATTTGAACAATGATAAGATGTGACTTTGATTTCTTAGTAAAGAGTGTGTTGATGTGTGCTAAAACATACATCCTTATAACCCCGTAAAACACTATTAATCAGACTAAAAATACTAAAATATGGATAATTATCTTGCAAATATGTTTGTTTGGTATTTTTATATCTTGCAGGTAAAAATGATTGAAAACAATGCAAAAAACGGGTATTTGCGGGTTCGTTTCGATCAAGAGTGCTTAATATTCAAGATCAAGACAAAGTCGTGAAAATTCCCCGAGCATGCCATTGGAAAGAGCGCGGAAATACGAGTCCAACGGTTCCTTCATTGCTTATTGGGCCAGCCCGTAACCCATTTAAATGGGTTGGGCCAGTCCATGCTAACCAAGCCCATTATCTAAAAGCCCAATACAAAATAATGCAAATCTGATTGTATAAAATGAATATGACATTATATCATGTGCCTCATAATTAAATATGGGCCTGTCACGTGACCAAGCACAATGTATTTGGAGGACAAATAAAGTTTCGCCACGTGGTGAAGCAAATGTTACAAATCAAGATTCATTTCAAATTTGAGCAAATATAATCTAATGGACAAAAATTCTTGCGTATGGTTTAGGCACAATCAAAAGGCCATGTGGCGATGATCTAGAGGCTACCCCTATCTGCTCGACAACCCCGATCCTTGGGAATGACATAAATGATCAATGATTGGTCCAATCATTATGTGGCGGTGGCAACTAATTTACACAAATACCCCTTCTTTGGCTATAAATACAGCTCGACCCCCTCCCACATTTGCAGTTGGAATTCTGATAAGCTCATTAATAGCTTATCAGATTCGTTTAGCTTATATGTTTGCATGGTTATCGTTCTAGCTTATTTGGTTCATCAAGGTGCGAATCTACTAGTTTAGTCTTATTTAGTTTCGTAGTGGCTTATTGTTGATAGTTTTGTTCAGCTCGTTGGTTTGGAAATTGCTTATTGATTTAGATCTCATCTAGTTTTGCTTCGATCTTATTTATCTTC
>BQNB010137414.1:2022-17855 GCA_026074375.1 Tanacetum coccineum
AAAAAAGAAGTTTTGATAAAAAATTTCTAAATTTTTTTTTCGAAAAAATGGTACGAAAGAAAAAAATTTCAAAAAAAAAATATATAAAAACCATAGGGGCGATTTTTGCAACATCCTCAAACGATCGTTAGCTAAATGGACTAACGTTGCCACATAATATCTAAAAATCATAATCTTTCAAAATTGTGTGTTCAACACTCCAACCCTCACAATGTTTTCAAAAGACAACAATTTTTCAATTGGTTCCTATTTTTGAGGGCGAGTTTTTTGAAAAACAAAGTTTTAATGTTCTTGGATACATCATCAACGACCATACTTATGTATTCAAAATTCCAAACCATTCATGCTGACCATATTTTCTCCCACATAATTTTCAAGACATATTTTAATCACAAGGTATTTCAAAAAAACTAAGTGTTTATTATTTAAAATAATGGGAGAAAATGTATTTAAAATATGATCTAATTGACTCAATGTGCTGAACAGTAAGAAAAGGTTTTATGGTTTGATCTTATATACCCAACAACTCTCTAATTTAACGACGTTTCTGAAGTGCATAAGGGGTTAGGTAGAATCAATTCCTATGATCCAACCAGAACCGGTAGGATGTACCCAGGTAATCCGCAAAGTTAGAAATAGCTCAGTCTCGTCGGTATGATTGGAGATGAATGTATATTGGGAAGATAATGCCGACTAAGAGTGAGCTAACATGGAAGCATCACAACAAGGTGTTTGTGAATGACGTACTGGTAAGCATTGAAGGCGTTGAAGAATTAAATAGAAGTGTATGGTAAAGGGTCTAAAGAAGTGTGAAGCCTCTCCACACAACTTAAGGCAGAAAGAACTGGGGTCAATAATATGCTGTTGCAGAATCGACAAGTGTGATTGCTGACATTGGAATAAACGACATCATGAACCCAGTGATGCAATGCACAACCCTCCTCAGCCGTTCGGGATTCTCTTAATACAGAATTTGACTCATTGGTGTGCGGGAGATCATCACGTTATCTATTGACATCTCACTCGAGGGATTTGTTGATATTTTAACAGGTGGGCATATGCTTTACATCCTTCCGTTTGTACTAAGAAGAACCAAAAGTGCAACTAATCGAGTCGTTAGAGCAAGAGATCAATTCAAATCTCGTTTTGGACACTTCCATTTTCAAACACTTGTTGGAAGTGATTCATCCGGTTCAGACAAGCTGTTATCAGACGAGTCATCAGCATTCATTTGTGATTTTGCCAGTAACATCCGAGTGATAGCTAATTGTATTCTGACAATGAAGAGGAAATTGCTGGAGCCGTCATCACACAATCTCTTGGTAGTGTGGTGACTTGCGAGGATTCTATATGAATTCAACGTTGTGACAACGTGATATCGATTTTTTTTATTTTCGGTCCAGTAGTTGAATTGACGGTGATGAATTTTTGATTAAAACATGACAACTCTCGATGTGTTACAACAAGACTCTTGTAACGAGTGACACGGTCGGATTGATTTTTAAATCAATTTTCTCATTTATCACTAAGTAAACCTGGGTCACGCGTGGTAACGTGCAACCTCATTCCCATTCATAATGCTCAATCTACGGGAAGACATACTATCTAGAAAGTTCAGATTTAAAAGACAAAGGCTTCCGCTAAGACTCTGATTTGTAGGTTTCAAGATTAATGCAAATGGTCTGAGCATGTGGTCAAAGACCAAGAGTTGAAGTGGCAAAGACGATAAAATACAATGACAAAGGCTCAAAGTCAAGATCGCCGCAAAGCATGATGGAACAGATTACAACGATGAGACAAAGTACCAAGAATCGAGCTTAAACGACAAAAGATCTCACTGATGTCTCAATGAAGGTAGTGTCATCAATGAACTCACTTCGGGGAGATTGTTAGCCTCAATTTTTATTGAGTCAATAATGAAGCTCGTTCCGTGTTCATGGACACTCACTTCGGGGAGCTTGTTAGCCTCAATTTGTATTGCCGTCCGAATCAAGGAATGTTCGTGTTCACTTACGATGGAGCTTGGTCTTTAATTTGTTAATGTTGTTAAGTAGGATAATATCGAAATCAGGTGCTCGGATAGGGTTAATCTAATTATTGTATAATATTTCGGGTGTTGAGAATCCCAAGCAAAACCCGAGCGGGTCCTAGTTAAAATATTCCCGCGCGTCATTTAGTGTGACGGGTATATAAACCTCTTTTCTTATTTGTAGAAAGAGTAAGTTGTGTTAAGTTGTTGTATGTGTGGAAAATATCTATATATCTTTTCTCTTTGTCTCTCTCAATGTGTACTCTCTTGCTTGTTTCTCTGCTCTAAAACAACTCTTCTCTTTCTCATTTGCTAGTTCGTGATTTTGTGGTAAAATATATGAAGTGAAGTTGTTACGGGCTCCTACAGGTTTCTTGGATCGTTAAATCTTCGTGATTCCTATGTGAAGCATAAATGTATTGTTAGAGAGAAGGGTTGTGTTTTGGGGTTGTGTGGGTGGCTAATTTGGGCTTATCGTAATAAGTGTGTCTTTGGTGTGGTTTCTCCTTCTAAAGCGGATATTTTTGATGATGTTGTGTCGTATTCTTTTTATTGGAGTCGGTTTAGATGTTAATGTGTGGTCGTTTTATGATTTAAAACCATACATGACAATGATAGTCTAAAAATGAGACACGACTCAGTTAAGGAGTTTCATCCTTTTTATCTAATTTAAACTTAGGATTTGGCTCTACTGTATATACTGAAAGAAGCAAAAGGAAATGGCTGCTGGGAGGCATGATGAAGAGTTAGAGGAAATGAGCTTTGAACAATTGAAAGTCTAAAAGCACCTAAAGAACAAACTGATATGGAAGTTAATCTTCTTCAATAATCTTGCTTTAAAGGTCTTTTTTTTAGAACGGCAATTTATTAAAAAAGCTAGCAAGGAGCTAGAAAATTACAAAGATAAAAGGTGAGGATTTTTTAACCACTCAACCCAACTAAACGACCCTTTACATCTATATCTAATCCAATAAAAAGACGACAAGACTACATCATCAAAAATCACTGCCTTAGCAGGAATGGAGTCACCAAAAATCAACTTGTTCCGAAAAACCCAAATGCGCCACCAAATACCATAACAAACCCCTTGAAGAAGATTTTTAAGTTTCGTGGATAGTCGAATGCTGTTAATCCACAGAACCCAATCGTCAAACGAGTACACCTCTCTAAAGGCAACGTTCCACCAGTTGCAAACCATTCGGAAGAGATCTTTGGCCAATTCACATTGAAAGAACACATGAGAAGTTGTTTCAACAATCACACCACATGACGGACAAAGAATAGAAGGAATATCCAACCCTCTACTAGAAAGATTCAACCGAGTTGGAAGACAATCCAACCGCACCTTCCAAGCATGAATATTAATTTTGATGGGCACCTCCATAATCCATCTAGTTTGGGAGGAAACAACCGGCAGCCGACTATCATCAATAGCTTGTCTAATTGAAGAAACAGAAAAAATACCTGAACCATCTAAAGACCAGTACCATCTGTCATTCGAGTTTCCAAGAGTAGTACCTTCCAAAAGAACTATCAACTCCTCCATCTGAGCTTGTTCAGCTCCACTTCTCGGAACACGTCTAAAAGATCCCGACCAATTCTCTTGCGCCATTTTGGAAGCCACACTAATCCTTTTACTATCCTCCAATGCATATAGCCTTGAAAATTTAGATTTCAGAGGAGTATCACCAATCCACACATCATCCCAGAAACTAGTATTCTCGCCGTTACCAATCTTCTTTTGGATGTAGCTATATAAATCAAAACCATGAGCTTTAACAACTTCCACCTCTCGAATAATATCACACCAAACAGATTTATAACCGATTCTGGAACAATTACCAATCCTACCGTTGTCCCCATGAAGAGCTTTTATAACCCGAGACCAAAGCAAATCTTTTTGAGTTTTGAATCTCCACACCCATTTGAACATAAGAGCCCGATTTAACGCGTAAAAACTAGAAACACCAAGGCCACCTTTCTCCTTAGAAGCAAGAACTTTACTCCATTTAACCCATATGGCTTTCTTACTATTCAAATCGATCCCATTAAAAAAACGACTCCTAATGGATTCCATCCGATGAAGAACATTCTTCGGAACCTTAAATATAGACATATGATATATAGGAAGCGATCCTAAAACCGCTTTGAGAAGAGTTAACCTTCCTCCTATCGAGAGGGTTTTCATTTTCCATTTTGAAAGGCGAGCAATTAATTTATCCACAACCTCATCCCACGAACAAATCCTACACATATTTCCCCCCACCTTCGATCCAAGATAAGTGAAAGGAGTTTTGAGAATACCACAACCAATTCTATTCGCCGCTTGGTGAATATAATCATCCTTCACCGCAATTCCCATTAACTTACTTTTACTCACATTTATACATAAACCCGAAGCCCTTTGAAAACATTTCAACACAAAAATTATAGTATCAATGTTTTTCGAGTTCCATTGACCCATAAACACAACATCATCGGCAAAGAACAAGTGAGAAAGATGCATCGAAGAATTCAACACAATACCTTGAAACATACCCGCATGCACCACTCGATTGAAAGAAAGATGAAGACTTTCCATGACCAAGATAAAGATGAAAGGAGCTAGCGGATCACCTTGCTTTAAACCCTTGTAAAATTGAAATTCACTTGTCGGGCTACCGTTAACTAAAACCGAACCTCTAGATGATCGAAAACATTCCTGTATCCACCCACACCATTTTTCTCCAAAGCCAAACTTACTTAAAACATCATCTACATAATCCCAACGAACGGAGTCATACGCCTTTTCGAAATCAATCTTAAGAACAAAAGATTGTTTACGTTTCGCTTTACACCATTGATAAACCTCGTTGAGAATAAAAGGACCATCAAGAATTTGCCTATCCGCAACGAAAGCCGATTGAACTTCATTCACTAAATCACCCAACACCATCACGATTCTGTTTGCCAAGATTTTAGAAATAATTTTATAAAGACTCCCTATGAGACAAATGGGTCTAAAATCTTTCACCAATTTTGCATCAGGGATTTTAGGAATAAGAGTTATAAATGATGAGTTACAACCCTTAGAGAAATAACCAGAATCAAAAAAGGACTTAACTGCCGCCACAACATCGTTTCCAATTAAATCCCAGAACCGTTTATAGAAACCAAAAGTAAACCCGTCTGGCCCCGGAGACTTGTCAACGCCACAATCCCATACCGCCTTTTTAATTTCTTCGACAGAAACAACCGCTTCCAAATCCTCTTTTTGAATAAGAGACAATCTATTAGGGAATTCCATATCTAAAGTAGGACGAATCGAATTGGGCTGCTCGAACCGATTCAAAAAAAAACCAAAATCGGCGTGGCCCAATATGATAGAGCCATTACAGTAGCTGAGTTTAGGCCCGAAGTGTTTTTTGTTTAATATAATGTAGGTTTTAGGTTTGGTGATCATATCGATTATTTTAAAGTTATTAGGTATGAGAGTTATTAAGTATCGAAGATGTTTCCGCAGGTATTTTTTTATCTGAATAAATCGGAACTTTTGTAATATTTTTTTCCTCCTACTTTGTGCATACAAGTTTAAAAAAAACAAAAACAAAATAATTTAAAAAAAAACCAAAATCAGGCTGGCCCAAAATGGGAGCCCATTACTGTAGCAATTTAGGCCCGAAGTCAAAACGACTTCGTTTTAGTCGACAAATGTGTATACAAGCAAAAGAACCCGCGCGTTGCGGCGGGGCTAATTTTTTCCCGAATAATTTTTTTTTACGTTTCGGGGTTTTTTTTGGGCGATGCGTTATGGCGGGGCTAATTTTTAATATTTTCTTTTTTTTGTATGATTCGGGGAAAAAAAATTGCGTTGGGACGGGCTAATTTTTTCCCGAATATTTTCTTTTTTTGGGACGGTTTTGTAAATTTTTTTACGGGAATTTTTGTGTAAGAAAATCGTAAATAGTTAAAAGGTGAGGGTCCGTTTTGTATTTTTTTTTACTTTGGGCCAGATTTTAGGCTATTTTTGGGTTGTTTTTTTTTGGCTAATTTTTTTCCGGATATTTCCTTTTTTTGTATGATTCGGGAAAAAATTTTTTGCGTTGGGACGGGTTAATTTTTTCCCGAATATTTTCTTTTTTTGGGACGGTTCGATATCTTTTTTTTGGGCCGATGAATGTAAAAAAGTTGTGAACAATAAAAACTTGACGTGTTTTTTTTGTTAATTTTTTTACGGGATTTTTTGTGTAAGAAAATCGTAAATAGTTAAAAGTTGAGGGACCGTTTTGTATTTTTTTTTACTTTGGGCCAGATTTTGGGCCACATTTTATGCGAATTTTAGGCTAGTTTGTCGACAAATGTGTATATTAGTAATATTTTTTTTATATGGCTTATGTGTTGGGCCTCATGTTTAAAGTGTTGTTTTTTTTTGCTATATGTGTTTTTTTTAATATAATGGGTTGTACGTTTGTGAGCATATCGATTATTTTAAAGTTATTAGGTATCGAAGATGTTTTCGCGAGTATTTTTTTTATCTGATTAAATCGAAACTTTGTAATTTTTTTTTTTCCCTCCTACTTTGTGCATACAAAATTTTTAAAAAAAACAAAAACAAAAACAAAATAATTAAAAAAAAAACCAAAATCGGGCTGGCCCGAAATGGGAGTCCGTTACTGTAGCAAAGTGGCCCACTGTCAAAACGACAGTGGATTTGTCACTCAATGTGTATATTAGTAATTTTATACGATTTGCCCTTTATTATATCTATGTCCATTATGAGAATCGAATGCTTGACCACTTAAGTCTGAACACTTTAAAATATACTCTATTTTATCTTCGTTAAAAGTTATTTCATATAGAAATATTTATTCTACATATAAAGTATGAAGACAACCGTTAAAAATTCAGTACAAGTAAATTATTAATTCTCACTAAATGTTAAGAAAGTTAGTTTTTTTCTTATAATTAGCCTCTTATTTTGTGTGTTTATTTTCATGTATAATTAATAAAATCCAAGGAAAGTAAACCTCAGAAATGGCATGCTTTTAGTTCATTTTTCAAGAATTTCATATTTCTCCTATTATTTTCAAAGTTATTTCAATCGAAAATCACCATCGTAAAGTGATCGTCAAGCAAAGTGCGCCGCTACCGAGAATTTTGATTGTTGGAAAATGTATTATAGAAAGACTTGGTCGCAAGAAAATTTAGTTACACGGATACACATCGCAGCAAAACGCGAATAGCCGGTTAGTACTTATTAATAGACCCTTATATAAACATCGACTAATAATGTAATATTGCGTATGAACAAAGCAAAAAATAATAGTTTAAAAAGTATGTGATAATAGGGGTGGCAATTTCTGACCCGACCTGAAACCGACACGAAAATTAACAGGTTCGGATTGAGTCTAATAGATTTTGGGTCGGGTTTGGGTCGACCCATCTAACCCGTTTATTAAACAGGTTAGGTTCGGGTTGAGAATAAATTAAGTGGGTCGACCCGTTAACCCGTTTAAGATTTTTTTCTAAAATTAAAAATTATTTATATTTTATTATATGTGTTAAATGGGTTAAACGGGTCGACCCACAAACCCGTTTAACCTGTTTGTGATACAGTCACAATCCGATAAAAGTATGTATCCTAATCAAGTGAAAATAAATAAGGATTTATGGGCTCGTTTTGGTTTGGTAGTTGGGTTTAGAAATTAGGGATTTGGATTTAGATTTGGATTTGTATCCCCCCCCTCCCTGAGATTGAGTTTGAATAAAAAAAGTAATATGATAAATTTATATATGTGTCTGTATTATTTACATTTATTAAAAATATTTAAAAAACTAAAGGTTTATTATTAAAAGTTTTGAAAAACCCGCGCTTTGCGGCGAGTTTTGGTTAATTTTATTGTATCAAACTTACCTGCCTCATCTTAAGCTTTGTATTTTGAATTATCTGCGTGTGACATGAGATGTGTTTCTATTGGTTTGCAACGAATGCATTTATTAGCCGCTGAAACATAGATTATAAAGATGGCTAAGTGTGTGTTTGTATAGAAATACTGAAATATTTTACACACTTTTACAAGTAGGAATAGAGACGGATGGGGTTGGATTTTTTTTCTTGTCCCATAACACACATCACCCATGCATTGCAGCAGAATGGATTTTAACATATTTTGGCCTTTTGAAGGCATAAACTGGACATCATAAAATGTTAAAGTTTGTACATGGCACGCTATCACTGCACCCTAAGTGCATTGGTGGGCTTCTACATCCTTTTGTTTGGAAATAATATTGGTCGATCATGATTGGGCGCCGAACAATATCCATACCTCACTTCTGATACTCCATTGTCTGGATGCTTGATAAATGAGTCCCTCGTTGGTATGTTTGATACGCAAGCTCGTGTGTTTTTCATCCCAAGGCTTCCAATGCTGCAACAAATGCGGCAAAAGACAATTATGCAGTGATGGGCTAACTCACATGGCTGAAAGGTATTCAGTGATAAATAAGTTTGAGTGGGTCAATCCAAACTCATCTGACCCAACAGCAAGACGACAATAAGACCACACACACAAATTTGCGAACGGAAAATTTGCTATGAAATTGATAGTGAAGTTACTTGTGGGTTTACTTGATCAGTTTCGGCTCGACTCCTAGTTCTTTGGTATCTCAACATCAAGAGTAGTAGCCAATTTCGCAAATCACTCAAACACGCATACTGATATTTTCACATAGCAACCCAATTTCACAAAAAAAAAATACAAAATCACAAACATTATACCTATTGCAGCCCATAAAACAATCTCCTATTCACTTCTTGATCATGAATCTTGAAGTTTACACTTTTAACACCTTCGCTATAGTGATGCAAGGTCGAATCTAGAAATGACGACCAACTTCGTTTGTTTCTATAACATAACGAATAGATATTTGTTGGTTACTAAGGCTATTGAAGTGTTTTAATATAGTGCAATCTATCTACAGGAAAATCATGTGCAAAGTTTATTAACATTGTAAACTTTAAATTTCATTTAGCTAAAAATCACCAATGTTTCCCTTGTATATGTACACTGATATATAAAATGTTATTCTTGAGACTTTACAATTAAAACGACTTATGACATAGACTGACCCTACATCATATTTGCACATGATTAAAGTCCAGCTTGATAGTGTATATTGTTAGAAAAAAAAGAGATTATATCAAGAAGATTTGTTTGTACATAGAGTGATACCTGGAAATATATCTTCACTCCGTTAACTGCGTTAACTAAGCTGGATAATATCTCTATACCAAGCTTTGTATTTGCCGTAATCAAGATTTCTTGGCCTTACAAAATTTACAATATGTTATAAAGAAAATGCATGTACATTGTTTGATATACATAAGTAACAGTAGTCTATTACCTTTTAACAGTGGACTTTGGCGTGAACACACGAAGAAGTAAGTGATCTTGCCTTGTGGTGTAGAAGGTGGGAATCCAGCCGATTCCGAATCGAAATTGGTTTTATTAAATGACCCTATGAGAAATCATCACACTCTGTCAAAAAGAAAGTTGAGAGCATATGGGAAAAGCGGTCAAAACTGAAAACCAAACACCCTTAATGCCCCCAGATACATTACCTTAATTGTATTAACTCAAGAACATGGATTTTACGTTAAGTAGAAACAACTTATATATGAAACACGAAAAAAGGAAAAATCAAAAATTACCATTTAGCTTATTGGTCATTATTCTAAACAGCTTTACAGCATGAACTGTTTCCAATTCATCAAGTACTGAACCTTCAAATGGTCTCACCTCTCTCACCTGCAAAACTGAATATTAAAACGTTACTACATATCTAAGAACAAGTATGCTATCATTTGAAATAACAACAGTCGTTGTTTCTTGCAGGGGAACAGGTTACCAACGTTGATGATGATGTGGATGATTCACCCGAGAATGATTTGGCACTCAATGTGGACCATATTTTTGAAGCTGATGAATGTGATGCATTCGACTCTGATGTTGATGAGGGTCCCACTTCACAGACCATGTTCATGGCAAATCTCACATCTGAAGATCCAATCTACGATGAAGTCGGGCCATCATATGACTCGAATAATCATTGTGGGTCGTACGGTTAGCTATTGGTAATATGGACTAAGGCCTGCTTCAAAAACATATGACGGGGAATCGTTCAAAGCTCATGAATTTTGTGGAAAAGTTCATCGGGTCAGTCAGATTCGGGAATGATCACTTAGGAGCTATCATGGGTTATGGAGATTATGTTATGGGTGACAGTGTGATCTCAAGAGTATACTACGTGGAGGGACTTGGACACAATCTATTCTCTGTAGGGCAATTTTGTGATTCTGATCTTGAAGTGGCCTTCAGAAAGCATACTTGCTTTGTTCGTGATATTAAGGGTACATATATCCTTAAAGGTAGTCGTTGTGATTTTCGGTACCAATTTGTAACAGATTATCGATGATGAAATGATGAAGTCTTCTCCGATATGCCTTTGCGTCCCAAGTCAAGTCCAACTCATGGTTGTGGCAATCGTCGTTTTAAAACATTTAAACTTTGGCACGATCAATGATCTTGCTCGAAAAGATCTGGTCTAGAGGTATACACCAGACTGAAGTTTGGATAAAGGATCATCTATTTGCTCAGCCTTGTCAACTTGGAAAAGCTAAGAGCTTCTCCAACCGGCCAAAACTGAAACACAAATATGGAGTTCTTCATACCCCTTCACATGGATCTGTGTGGTCCATATGAGAGTCCCTGAGCTATTAAAGGGAAGAAATACATCATTTGTCATCGTGAATGGGAACTATCAGATTCTCATGGGGAAGTTCTTGAGTCAAGGATGAAACTCAGGAGTTTGCCACACTTTTCTTAAGCAAATACAGGTGGCCTCAAACAAAACAATTCAGATTCATCGCTCAGTTACGGAAACGCGAATTCGTCAAACCAAGTTATGTATGAAATTATATGTAGGCCTTGTTGGTTATCTTCATCAATGTATGTTACGAGAACTCTACAACAAAACGGCGTTGTCTGAAAGCGGTATCCGTACACTGGTGAAGCGCACGTACAATGATGATAATTCTCGAATAGCTCCATGTTTTTATGGGCAGAAGCTGTAGCCACTATTGTTACCCCAGAACCGTTCACTAATTCATACTCGTAATAACAAAACACCTTATGAGCTTGTGAATTGATAAGAAGCCTTGATATTACATTCTTCGAGTATTTGGGATGCTATGTGCATAATCCTACTAATATATAGCAAAATCTAGGAAAATTTCAAGCCAAAGCTGACATTTGGGATTTTTCGTTGCGGTATGCTCATAGCTGAAGGGCTTTATAGAATAACAACAAGAGAACTCTTCGATTATAGGGAACACATTCAACGTCACATTCGATGAGATGCATCTGTCAATTGGCTCCTGGTACGCATCAGTTCAGCTCTTCTACCCGAGCCTATCATGATGACATGGACAATCAAATCAGGGCTCGCTCCATACGATAAAAGAGCTGGAGATGTTATTTCAACAATGTATGATGAACACCTTGAACATCTCGAGTCAATGAAACAGTACCTTATGTACTGAAAAATTAAACGCTACGTTGTTCCACAAGGTACATTCCATTATCTTACAACGATTTGCTCCAGATGCACGTCAAACAAGTGCTTCATGTAACATCCGATATACTCATCCAGTCCAACATCAAGAAAATTGCAGAAGAACCCACTCGCGCAGAATTCACCCAATTAATCACGTTGTTCTTCATCCTTACATATCCTTGGAAATGGGGATCCAGGTTCGCACAATCATCATCTGGAATGTTAATTCAGCAGAAAATACCCAAGTTATTACCCACAGATCATATCAGAAGATGGGACCAAGATCATCACTGGATAACATCATTGGCAATCCCTCTCGTCCTGTATCTACCAGAAAACAGTTAGCATCTGATGCTTTGTGGTGCATGTTTCCATTCTGAAATGTCCAATTCGAACCAAGAAAAGAACTTCAAATGGCTAGTGATAGAGACTGCTCTGGTTTCACGCCATGCAGGTTGAAATTCAAGAATTTCGATTCGACTGAAGTATGGGAAATTAGTACTAGCCCAATCTATGTTATGGTTATCGCTTCTATAGTGGTTATACAAAGTGAAGCTTGTATGAATATGGTGATGTACTGAAAAAAAAAGCTTCGTCGTTAGTTGCAAAGGTATCGTCCGGAGGAGGTATGATTTGAAGAATCGTTTGCTCAGTTGCACGGATAGAGGCCATCAGAATATTCGATTGCCAATGCGGCACCAAGACTTGATCATTCTACCAGATGGATGATCAAAAACTGCTTTTCTAATTGGTGATCTTCAAGAAGAAGTCATTTGTCATCAGTCTAACATGCATAGATTTGAAGTACCAAGGAGAACCCTACTCTAGTCTATCGTCTGAAGAAAGTCTTTATGGGCTAAAGTCAAGAACAAAGGGTGGAATGACACACACTCTCAACAGTCTCCTGTTGGCCAACAATTTTCTTCCAAGGGTTGCCGTGGATCCAAACGCTATTCAAACTGCAAATCAGGCAAACATATTCTTACTTGTTAAATATAAGTATGATGACATCATTTTTGCTCCGCAACAGATCATAATGCGTGTAACTTTTTCTAAAAGAGCATGAGCTCCAAATTTCAGATGTCCTCATTATGGGACAAATGTCGTTTTCTTTGGACTACAAGTTTCTCAAAGTCCGGAGGCATCTTTATTAACAAGCGAACATTATGCTCTCGAAACCTTAAAGAAATATGGAATGGATCTTCTGCCATGTCGACTAACCTAAATGGTGGGATATCGATTGAAAATGGATGAGGATCTCATAGGGATTTAGTTGACCAAACTCGATTTAGAGGAGATGGTGGCTCCATATTGTACCTTACAGACAGTAGACCAGACCTTGTATTCGCTGTTTGCATGTGTGCTAGATATCAGGGCTAAGCTACCAAAAAAGCACTTTGAAGCTATCAAACGTGATCTTTTGGTACTTGAAAAGAACATTAACATGGGTCTTTGGTATCTGAAAAGGACAACAGGACATGTCACTAACAGCTTATGCAGATCGCGGATCCATCGCGGGTGATGTCAAGATTCATGAAGTAGTACGTCGGAAGTGCTCCGTTCTTGGAGATAGATATGTTAGCTGGGTCATCAATGAAGCAACGAAGCAACGGGCCTAATATTCAACTAAATAGAGGATGAAATACATCGCCTTATCTGGATGTTGTGCTCAAATCCTTTGGTTGCGATCCCCAGTCAAAGGATACGGGATTTGACTCTTCAATAAATTCTCTGTACTGTGATAACAAAAAGTGCTATTGCTCTTTGCTGTAACAACGTCCAGCACTCTCGCTCTAACACATTGACATACGGCACCTTTTCATCCGAGAGCAAGTGGAAAATAGAGTGGTTGAACTTACTTCGGTGGAAAGACGAAATTTATCAACTGGGCAGGGACATTCTCACCCAAATGCATTGCCATGAGAACGGCTCGAATTTCTTCTTCCACGCTTAGGCATGGAAGAGTTTGGACCTGTAACTCTCAAAACAGTCTTCAAGATGAGAGAATGAGTAACCAATTCCTTCGTGTATCCTTTGTACTTAAAAAAAAATTATCATTATATATATATATATTTATACTACTATATATTTTTTATATATATATATATATATATATATTATTATTTTTTAAAATAATAAGTCTAATAAAATACTTAGGAAATATTTTAAGTCTATTTGAATTACTGAAAGGATTGCCAATTACTATCAAAAATTGCAACCCGGTTTAATGTCTGAGCCATGGATTACTTTATATCCATGCTTTATGCGGAGTTATAGTAATAAAATGGTGAGGGTGGGCTGTTCGCGTGATCTTATCATCTCACATCAACGATACAACTCTTTCAGTAGAAAACCGGGTTCGTTGTTTGAGGGGGAGAGTGAATGTGAAAAAAATCTTAAGGCGTTTAGAAATCAAGTGTTGGTTTGCTTATAGAAGTTAGGCTAAGTAATAAGTGGTTTTAGTATTTAATGGGTATATTTGAAGGGAGTTAATTAATTCTAACTCAAAGGTTCCAAAGTTATCTAGTGTTGTAATGTTTAGGGGTTTTTTAAAAAAGCATTTGCTCGTTGTTTTCCTAGCCATATTAACCAATAGGGACTAAGGTTGGCCATTGCTAATCTTAGAACAAGCATTGGAATACTTAAACACAGAAATCAAACAAGGAGATCGAAACCAAAGGGACTATCTTGCCAAGTTTCTAACTTAGATGTATAAGGGGCGTGCGAGTATGCATTTGGTCATAAAGTTACAAAAAATCGTGATCAACGTCAAACACTAAAACACACACACACACACTCGCAACTCGCCGCCAAGAACGAAGCCTCAAATCGCCGATTTTTAGTGTTTCTTGCAAAGGTAATCATCGATCCTTAATCTATATCAATTATTTTGTGTGTATATCAAAGGAATCGAATGAAAACACATTAAAAAGTGTAGAAAAATAGATCTAGGGTCGTTTTAAGATGAGTACATCAATGAAGTGTTGTAGGGTGTGATCTAGTTGCTGGGAAGTGTTCATAAGTTTTATATTAATGAGTTTTGATGTGTCATTTTCTATCTAAAACATTAGTGAATGAGTTGCCCTTGATTCTTACCGGCGGGTTGTAGTGTAACAAGTAGATATATGTGTGTTTGATGTAAAGAATGGTAGCAATGTATATCTATAGCATAGGAATGCCTTAGGATGTGATTAGTATTGAAATAAGAGGTGCGGGGTTTGAATCTTAAGAAACCAGCCCGAATGGCGAGTTGCGTGTATTTCTTAACGGCGAGTTGGTTATTTTATTATTTATTAATAAACTCAACCTGCTGGTTCATACGGCGGGTTGATTCATAGCGAGTTGGTCAACAGCGGGTTGCTTAAACGGCGAGTTGACTCATAGCGAGTTGCCTAACGGCGGGTTGACAATAGCGAGTTGCCCTAACGGCGGGTTGACAACAGTGAGTTGCCTTAACGGCGGGTTGACAAACACAGCGGATTGATCAACAACGAGTTGCCTAAACGGCGGGTTGACAATAGCGAGTTGCCTTAACGGCAGGTTAACAAACACAGCGGATTGATCAACAGCGAGTTGCCTAAACAGCGGGTTGACTAACGGCGGGTTGCCTAACAGCGGGTTGCCTAACAGCGGGTTGCCTAACAGCGGGTTGCCTTATGGCGGGTTATCTAACAGAGGGTTGTCTAAACAACGAGTTGCCATAATTTTTCTATTATTTTATTCCAACAGGTAAACCGCCGTCTCTCGGCGGTTTGGTCGAATATTTTTATTCATTAAAATATTCAACCCGCTCCTTTTCTCGGCGGTTTGCTCAATTCTCCTAACGGCGAGTTGGCATTCTGCCTGGCAGCGGTTTGGGCTAAGTTTCATATTCTGGCCCATTGTGCCTAATAATCTATCAAGGCCCCTTCAAATGACCCAGTTGCTTTTCATCCGGGCTTAGTTAATAAGTAATTGATCATGTTGGTTAATTAGTAGATTTTAATCAAACCAGAGTTACAACTGTTTTAATCAATTGCGCAGTTACATGACTTTTATCAATGCTAACATTCTCTCTAACTTCGTTTCTCTGCAATGTTTGTCTTCTTTGTTAAATGCTCTTTTGCAGAATACGATGGCAGAACAAAATGTTCCCGCTCAACCTCCTACAAGAACAGATGAGCAGATTGTACCTCGCTCTCAGTGGTTAACAATCAGGAAAAGCAACCTA
>BQNB010137415.1:3306-17855 GCA_026074375.1 Tanacetum coccineum
GTATCTACGGGAGGAGCTTGATTTCAATAGGTTCAACAAGATTAAATGTTTCAACAAAAGTCGGGTTTACTTGTTGTTGTTGACGGTTAGAATTACGAGATTGAGAACGAGCGCGCATGCACTAAAATTTAAAAAGAGAATTTATACTAAATTTTTTTTGGTTTTTTTTTAATTTTTTTTTTTTGGTTTTTCAACAATGTATTCACAATAAATTTTAAATACGGACAATGAGATAAGACACTTAAACCTCTAATAATCAACTTGCTTATCGATAACTCTTTAAAAGAAAAACGCACAAAGGAGTTTGTTTAACTTTAAAAGGTGAGCCGTACCTCGCGAGAGACACAAAAGGTAAGTTTTTTTTTTCTTTGGTTCGGGAACTTATTAATGGATAATACTTCAGTTGAAAGTATTATATGTTGGTGTTCTTTTACCAACTTGGTAAAAAAAATATTTCTTTTTATGGACAATGTTTTTATATTTTTGATTGATTTTTTTATATTATAATTATACTAATAAAAGAGAATGAAAAATATTTTTTTTATTTTTTATATGAAAATAAACAAAATAACTTCACACGGAAGGATCTTCAAACACAAATTGTCAAATGGCTTCAACAATCGGATACACCCCTCCCCGGCAGCGGCGCCATTTACTGATCAAGATTGACTCACACCTTTTAAAATATATAATATATAAATATAAAATATACTTATAAATATATAAAAAGGAGGGTAAGAATAAAAAAATCACAATTATAGTAATCCGGGAGTATGATTCCCGGGTCGTTTCCCCAACGAGGAATGCAATTGAAAGTCGAAAGTCGTTTTGAGAATTGATGCTTGAATGGAACAAGATTGATATTGGTTATCTAAAGCTACGGAAAAACTAAGGCAAAAACTTAAAAACACTTAAGGCAAGACAAATTTTAACTAAAAACGCAAAACGGGAATCCTAAACGGGACCTAAAAACCCTAAATTAACAAAATTAAATCCTAAAATGATCTTTTTGGTTTTTATAAGTCTTAATTAACTAAAAAGCTAGGACAAAGAAAACTAGACTAAAAACGAAGGTGATAAGGGCTTAAAAACTCTAAAAACGTGAATGGGATTCAATCCCGTTCTTTAAAAAACAAAATTTTGTAATTTAAACCCTACGAAAGCAAATCTAATTTTCCTAGGTGCTAAATGTTAAAAGAAAATTTTCTAAAAAGGAATTATATTTTTTTGACTTTTTTTAATTTTTTTATGAATTAAAAATGATTTTATCAAAAATTAAATATAAAAAATACTAAACAATTTATAGAAAAACTAGAAAAATTATGAAAAGTAGCTTGAACAGTGTAGAATCTAAGAAAAATAAGCTTGTGAAAACAGCTTATCAAATAAGCAGTTAAATAAGCCAAAAACGGCTAATAAGCTAAAAGGGGCAAAACTACTATAAAGAATAAATTGTGCAAACATATACCGAAAAAGACCCAAGGGCGAGTTGGTAGAGGGAGTGTGTAAAACGTTTGGTTGTGGGGTTGAGGTCCCAGGTTTGAGCCTTGCTCACCCGGGGCTTCCCCTACTCCCAAATGTTTTTGCAAATTCCATTTTTTTACAACTTTTTATAAAAGCAACAAATAAGCAATTTTTACAAAAGAACTTTTTTAATAACCCTCAAATAAGCACTAGAATAAGCTAAGAAAGACAGAATAAGCTAAAACACTACTAAACCTATAAAATGCCAACTGTTTGCATTTTAAGCACTAAAAAGCAAATGAAAAAGAGGAATAAGCTAAAACAGATGAAAGGGCATATCTAAAAAGTACTTAGGAATAAAAATAAGCAACTATGATCAGCTATAATGACAGAAAACTCAAAAAGCTATGAAACTTAAAGATATTAAGCTAATTAGTAAATTAAGCTCAAATAAGCTCAAACACAATCAAATAAGCTATGACTAACCTGAAAATGCCCTAATAAGCACAACTGAGCTAGAAATGAGCATAATTGATAAGCAGCAATAAGCTAATAAGCCTAAATAAGCAAATAGCTTTTTGGGCAAAAACTGATAAGCAAAAAGTCCAAGAGGGACTTTTTCTAGCTTTAAAATAAGCACTAGCAATAGATTCTTTATGGCTTAGTGGCTTATTTTTATAATTATTTTTATTATGATTTTATATATTTTTAATTAATATTATGTTTTATTAATTTTATTATTAATTTATTATTATTTTATAATGTTTTTTAGTTAAGTATTTTTTTTATTATATTTGTATAATTTTTAATTATTTTTTATTATTTTTTTATTTTAGAGTATATATTTTTTATTTTATATTCAATATTTATATTTGGTATATTATTATATATTTTTTATTTTTATATGGTATTATTTATTATTATATAATTATATTTTTTTTTTTTATATAATTTTTTCAATCTATATTAATGTTTATATTTATATATTATTTTTTTTTTATATTTTTTCAATATTGAGACTTTATATTTTTTATAATTTTATTAAGAATTTTTTATCATTAATATTTTATTTTGTTAGTATTTTATATTAATAATTTATTATATATTTTTATTATTAATTTTTTTTTTATATTTTTTATATTTATTTTTACCACCTAAAAAGATTGGCCAAAAAGCTACAATAAGCAAAAATGAAAAAGCAGTTTGAAATTCAGATAAGCACTTAAATAGCATCATGAAAAGGGTATCTCACACTGTTTTGACACTTAGACAAATTTTTGCAAACTTTTGCAATCTTAACAAAACACCAATTTTGAGCTTAAAAATAAGCAAACAAACAGATCCTTATGACTATATAACCTACAAACAGATAAAGCTTTGACCTCAAAGAGCTTATATCAACAATCAAAAGAGAGTTTGAAATTCAGGATAAGCCACAATAAGCAATTGAAAAAGCCATTTCTCAAATTTTTCAACACTTAGCACTTTTTGACAGTTTTGGCAAAAAACTTAAAACAACAATTGCAGGCTTTTTGCTTTGGTTTCTAACCTCTTTTAACACATGCATAAACACAAAAACAACACAAAAAGCTCAATAAGAAAAAGCACAATCAAATAAGCAAATGCAATGAGCTATAAGCTAACAGTTTCAAACCATAAACTCTTAAAACCTTATAATTGAGATTTAACACTTAAAAACTTAAACAAACTAAATTTTATAACTAATATTATCTAATCAAAGTTGACTCAAAAGCACAAAGCAGGTTTTGACCCATTTTCACCCATAAAACCTACTGACCCAAACACCCCTTTAACTTTTGAAAAACACATTTCAGCTTAGAAAATTAGTTTTTAAAACTAAGACTTCAAAGACCAGATGTTTTATAAGTTATTAAGAAAGTATTAAGCAAGTTTCAATAACAAATAAGCACTCAAATAAGCTAAAACAGATTATGCAAGTTTATAAGCTATTTTAAGACAGTTTATATGAAAACTCAAACAAATGATTTCTAAACTATAAAACAAGCATAAATAGCATTAAACATCATAAGCAAACACAAATAAGCAAATATAAGCAGACAATAAGCACAAATAAGCAGTTGAATAGTAAATAAGCTAAAAATGGAAAAATGAAACTTACAAAGGCCCTTGCTCAAAACAGGGCAAATGAGCTCACAAGAGCTTATCTACTAGCTCTAGCTTATCAAAGATAAGCTAGTAGTGTCCATAAGCCCATCCAAATCCGGCTTATCATCCAAAAAGATTTTTTGAGTGATTTTTGGTAAAATAAACTTAAACCTTACAAACTATGAAAAAGTTTTATAAGACTTAAGTAACAACTTAAGATGGTTATAAAAAAGAGCTTTTGAGAGCTTATAAAATAGTTTTAAACAATCAAACACTTTAACTTAAAAATAGGGTAAAACATAAAAACTTCAATCTTTCATTAAACTTAAAATCATTACAAGGCTTTTAAGAAAACATTACAATAAGCTAAAAAACTTAAATTATAAGCTGAAAAACTACTAAAAAAACTTCGATGCCCAAAGCTTACAAATGAGCCTATTTATACTAATCGAAGGAAGATTCTAGGAGGTGTGCTTTCTTTGTGAGAGCTCTTGCAGCTGTTTTTCTTGTGTGAGAGAGGTCACAAAGCAATCATAGCCATCAAATTTGAGTGTCCTCCAAGCCAAATGATCATAGCCCTTAAATCTTTGTCCCTTATTTCCTTGACGAATTGTGATGATTTTAGATTGCCAGAGTGGCAAATAAGGGGGAGGGAAGTAAGTTGGTCGACATAGGGAGAAGAAAAGGAACAGTGTTGGGTTGTTAATTTGGCAGGTAGTGAATACAGGGCAACTAAAAGGGATGTACAGTTGTTCCCGCTCCTATTTTAAAGTTTAGGAAATGGCAAGAAAGGCCCTTCAAGGTGTATATATCTCTTGCATTCATAGTCCTTGTTTCGTTCATCTTTGGTCCTTGGAGTAGTAAATGGTTTGCACCGTTAGTCCTTTTAAGGACTAACGGGGTTAAGGTTTAAAAGGTTAAGGGGAGTGGAGTTATAAGGGGATTAACGGGGTGTTAAGTGGTGATGGTGGGCTAGTTGTTGGGCCGGGTATGGTAATAAAGGAACTTGGGCTTTTTATTTACAGTTAGGTTATAAATAAGGTATAATGTATAAGTGGGCTGTCCCAGGCCCAGCTTTTGGCAATTTAGGTTTTCGGGTTTAGTTTTCGATGCTCTTTCCAATGCCTTATCCCGGGGTTGACTTTGACTTTTTTACTTTTGTTGACTTTGACTTTGTCTTTTTGACTTCTCACGGTCTTTCCGTTTCTCCGACGTGCATCGTTGTCAGTTTTTGGCTTCGATTTTTTGTCCTTTTCTTTGAATATCCGTTACCTGCATAAATCAATACAAATGCAAAACATACAAATACAATGTATTTTTGGTACGTTTTTAGTCATTTAAGTCCGGTTTTAGTGGTCAAAGGTATGTGTAATTAAACACATACCAAAATCCCCCATACTAAGATATTGTCGTGTCCTCACGCAATGCTATAAGTAAGCACTTAGAAAACTAAGAATCTCGATCCCCCTCGACTAATTACCTCGAAAAGTAGCTAAGTGTTCATCGAGGGAATAAAGAATCAAAGTTTAGAAACGCCCCTTTTACCATTATTTAAAGATTATACAACTTATTACATTAAAATATTTTATGTATTTTTTCCTTTTTCTCATTTTTTTGTGAGGTCTTGAAATTCAGGATCAATAAGCAATATAGTGTTTAGTCTAGAGAGAGAAAGATTAGAAAGTAGAGAGAGAAAGAGGGTGGAGGAGGATTAGAGAAATGATATTAAATTGATTAGAAGACACACCCTCACTAATGAGGAGTATGGGTATTTATACCCATTTTAACAAGTATGATCAAGGTTCTCTGTCTTTTAAACTTTTTTGCAATTTAGCCATGGTTTCATGACATATTTAGTCACAGAACCTTCATCTAACCTATTACACAATATTATTTTTCTAATTATTAAAAGACTCGATCTCAATAAGATCGTCACTTTTTATCATTCCTAACAATCTTCCCCTAAGGGACGATCATTGAGATCTCTCTCTTTGATATGCATTAATTAGCAATAGATCTCTCTTTGATTGCAATAATGATCATCATTTTCTTATTCGAAACAATCT
Organism: Tanacetum coccineum; assembly: GCA_026074375.1. Lineage (NCBI taxonomy): Eukaryota > Viridiplantae > Streptophyta > Magnoliopsida > Asterales > Asteraceae > Tanacetum > Tanacetum coccineum. The sequence continues at coordinate 8,964 of BQNB010137415.1, forward strand.
CCCCCCTAACAGGAATGATCATATGAGAGCTCTCTTGTACTTTGATCTTTGAACTTTAATGCTTGTTTGTCTTGAGTCTTGATGTGTAATAGTGATCTTGTTCCAATCATGCTCTGGTGATCTTGATCTTGATCATTCCATTGTCCATTTTTCCTTTTCCTTTGAGATCTTTTCATATCATCATTCTTTACTGTTGATCCATCTGATTTATCTTTTAAAGCTTCTAACCAACATACTCATTAACATTCTTACAGCTTACAATCTTCCTCATGTAGAACTTTTCTCTTGACCAATAACTTGATGATTTAAGGAAGTTATTTGATTTATCAGAGTTGCGCAGAAGTGTATCTTTAAACTTTGAGTATGAGATATGAAGGAATGAATATACCGTGTTCTTGTTCATTTTCTTTCTGTAAGCTTCTGAAAGGTAGAGATGTAGGTTGATGTCATCCCCCAAATGCTTCCCCTAAATAAACAACCATTCATATGCACATACTTCACACAAACAACTCATAGAAGAAATGAATATGACGGTGTTCTTGCTTCTGAAAGGTAGAGATGTTGTTGATGTTCTTCCCTCCAAATAAACAACCATTTGTATGCACATACTTTACACAAACAACTCATAGAAGAAAGAAACTATAACCTCTAAGTCAATTAAGTCTCGGATGTTGTATACACCAAAGTCAATTAAGTCCTAAATGTACACGTACACATTTTCTTCCCCCCAGTTGTTGCACTATATTGGATACACCAAAGTCAATTAAGTCCCAGATGTACACATTTACTCTTCCCCCTAATTGTTGCGCTCTATCGAAATATTCAGCTAGAACACTACTCTTCCCCCTGATTATATTAGATGACTATCAAACATAATCATAATCTTGTTACGCCTGAATATTCGATAGTGAAGTTATGTGTGAAGTACGGTCTAAGCATGAGAGTCAACTACTAGCTTCAATTCCAACCATCTCCCCTTATCAATATTGTGACATCATAAGTAACCTTGGTAATCCAACACTTCACTTGAATGCTTGGACAAAGCTTATGATAGATTCCAGAAACTGATAAGTCAATTGGAGGTTCATGGTGCTCCAATTTCAAAGGAAGACATTAACCAGAAGTTCCTTAGAAGTCTTCCTTCTTCATGGAATCAGATTGCCCTCATCATGAGAAATAAGCCAGACATGATGAAATTGATATTGATGACCTTTACAACAATCTTAGAGTGTAGGAAGATGAATTGAAAAGGTCTCAGGTTTTCAACTCTGCTTCGCAGAATTTGGCTATCTCTCCTCTGAAATACTAATGAAGTTAGTACATGCCAATGAATATTTTGGGGTTAAGTACTGCTGGTGGAATTAATCAAGTTCCATCTACTCCATGTGCTCATGATATAGCTTACTCCTTCCTTGCACAACCAACAACCAGTCCTCAACTTAAGAATGAGGATTTTCAGCAGATAGATGGAGATGACTTGGAGGAACTGGACCTTCGATGGCAGGTGGCTATGTTGACTGTCAGAGTAAATAAGTTCATTTAAAGGACAGGAAGGAATATGGACTTCAAAGAAAAATGACCTGTTTCTCTTGACAAGTCAAAGATTGAGTGCTACAACTGTTACAGAAAAGGGCATTTTGCTAGAAAAATATTTTTTTTTAGATCTGTAAGATTACAAGGAAGAAATCTTATGTGACAATGGCAGGAGCAATGCACCAACTAATGAATCTTCATCACATGCACTGGTGGCTAAAGATGGTCTAGGAGGCTATGATTGGAGTAATGATTTTGAAGTAGAACCAGTCAACTATGCTTTGATGGCCATCTACTCTTCAAGCTCATCAAGTTCTTCTGACAGTAGAAGGTACAACCAATGTTCAAAATGTTCTATGAATCATTTAAATGACTTCAAAAAGAACATATACTGAAAGCGAAGAAGCATAACAAAGCAAAACTAGAAATCAGGGGTTATGAAATAGCATTAGAGTTACTAGAATCCAGGATTATTGGACATTAAAAAAATCGACTTTTAGCTTGGTGTGAGAAAAAGAATTTTTAAATTATGAGCTTAAATGTAGAGAAATAAAGATTAACAACTTAAATCTAGAATTAGAGAAGGCTGTTAAAGAAAGAGATGAATTAAAAGATAAGATTGCTAAATAGGAAGAATCGGCCAAGAATCTTGAGGAAATACTTAAAAGTCAAATGAGTGCTAGAGATAAAACTAGTTTAGGTTATAACACACAATTAAATGAATTAAGTAGCAATCATGAAACTGATAGTGGGATCAGTTTGAGTATTTTTGATGGTAGATCAAGTGATGATGAGCATATACCAGAAAATGATATATTTTCAAAGAATGGGTATAAAGCTGTTCCCCCTCCCATTACAGGGAACTTCTTAACCCCAAGAGCTGATATATCTTTTGCTGGATTAGATGAATATGCCATAAGGAATAAAATCATTAAGTCACATACAACTGAGATTAATAATAAAACAGGTGAGACTGCAGGTAAAACAAATGATGCAATTACTGAAAAGCCTAAGTCAGTCAGTGAGTCAGTTGTGTCTAATCCTAAGATTAACAGAGATAGTGTTATCATTAAGGATTGGACCTCAGATGATGAGGAGGAAGTGTCTGGAGTGAAAAAAGTTAGACTTGACACTAGAGATGATAAAAGTGGTCAAAATTCTCATAAACAAGGAGTTGGGTTTAGGAAAGTAAAAGCTTGTTTTGTTTGTAAAAGTACTAACCACTTGATCAAAGCCTGTAATTTCCATGAAAAAAAGTGTCAAGAGTCTAATCTAAAAAATGTGGCTAATACTGATAAAATGGAGGGCAAACCAGTATGGGATAAGACAAAAGGGTTAATCATCAAAACTTTTCAAAAATACCCACATTTAAGTTATGGACCTTTTTGTCCCATCAGTGAGTATAACAAGAACATGATTTGTTAGTACTGCTAGAGCCTGATAGTACTGCTAGTACCAAATATATAATGCTCAGGCCTGGTTATCGCTTACTAGATCTCATTTACACCTACAGACTGGACAGATGTAAGACCAAGAGGCTCATGTTCACCTATCAAGAGGTCTTACTATACAAAACCAGCCTTTAGACCCAAAGACTTAAAACAAGATGTTAAAACTTTTGGGGTTAAAAACATGACTACTGCTGGGAGAAGAGCAGTAGTTAATATTGGTAAGGGTAAGCTGGACACTGACCTTAAAAAGTCAAGATGAGTTTGGAGGCCTAAGGGAAATTACCTGGATCATGTGTCCAAAGACAGTGGATCATTCATGCGCCAAGAAGGATGAATTTTTGTATGTTACCCCAAAAGGGATTTCCATTCTGAATGGCTTGGTCCTTAATTTGTACTTATTCCCTAAGAGATACTATTTCTCTTACCTTTGTGCAGGGCAATCCAAAGAAACTTGTACAGATCATAGCATGGGGATAGTGGTTGCTTACTAGCCAAATGGACTGGCAAACACCAACAAATCTTATGCTTTCAGACTATGAAGAATACAATGGAGGCTTTGTTGGCTTTTGGAAGTGATCCCAAGGAGGTAAAAATAACGGGTAAAGGTAAATCAAAACTGCTAATTTAGGACTTTGATGATGTTTATTTTGTAGATGAACCTAATTTAACTATTCTTCATCTGTCTCACAAATGTGTGACAAGAAAAATATAGTATCCCCTTTTTACTGAGTCTAAATGCCGCTTATCTTGTCTCTTAGCTTAAGCTTCTTGATGAAATTCAAGTTGTATTTAGAGCTCCAGAAAGGATGAATGGTCAAACTTAGATTTAAGAACATTGTCCCTCTGGAGGTATAACGGTTATTTAATGCAAATGCTAAATAGCATAAAATGAGTCTAAATTATGGCACAGGAGATTAGGGTTCATGTAAATTACAAAAATATAAATAAACTTGTTAAAGGTCACCTAGTTAGAGGTTTACCTTCAAAAGTTTTTATGAATGACCTCACTTGTGTTGCCTGCAAGAAGGGTAAGCAACACAAGGCCTCCTGTAAGGCCAAGTTAGATAGAATCATCAGAAAGCCCCTAGAATTACTTCATAAGACTTATTTGGACCTATCTCTGTAAAAAGCATCAACAAGAAAAGGTATTGCTTGGTTGCGACTGATGATTTTAGTAGATTTAGTTGGGTATTTTTCTTAGCTACCAAGGATGAAACATCTGAAATCCTTTGTAATCTTATCATAGGCTTAGAAAAACAATTAAATCATAATGTTAAAATCATTAGATGTGATAATGGGATAGAGTTTAAGAATCATGCTATGAATGAATACTATGCTCAGAAAGGAATCAAAGGGAGTTTAGTGTAGCTAGAACTCCACAGCAGAATGGTGTTGCAGAAAGGAAAAATAGGACCCTAATTGAGGCAGCTAGAACTATGTTAGCAGACTCACTTTTTAACTATCCCATTTTTGGGCAGAGGCAGTTAATACTGCTTGCTATGTACTGAATAGGGTATTAGTGACCAAACCTCAAAATAAGACACCTTTGAATCAATTAATAGGTAAAATCCCTGGTATTCGTTTTTATGAGACTTTTGTGGTGCTCCTTTGACTATTTTGAGAAACTACCTTATATTCCTTGGACAAATTTGATGGAAAATCTAATGAAGGTTATTTGCTTGGATACTTTACCTCTAGTAAAGCCTTTAGAGTATCCAACAAAAGACCAAAAGTAGAAGAGAATCGTGCACATAAATTTCCTTGAAGATCAAACCTTAATGTGCAGAATGTCCCTAATTTGATGTTTGATCTTGAATTTTCATCACCAATATCAATGAATTAATTTCCTGTTAGTGTAGAAAATCAGAGTTATGTGGATGAGGAACATGAAGATTCTTATATTGCAGGTCATCAGGAAAAGATAAGACGCTACTCAGAATACATACTGCTATCCACTACAACCTCATATGACAAGATTCCAGTAAAAGGATGTTGTTCAGGTTGCACAAGAAAAACCTTTTGAAAATTCTTCTCCAAACAAGGATATCCAAGATTTAGAGGATGCTGCTGATAAGGAAGAACAACATCAGATGCAAGATAATGAAAAAGATTTGCAAGATGAACTTGAGATGTTGGTTACTCAGGAATTGGTTGCTAAAGCTATGGATGATGTTTCAAGACAAGCCTTTGAAGAAGAAAAGAGGAGAATTGCATCTCAAAAGAAGGCAGCTCAAGCTACCAGTACTAACCAACTTAGTACTGATAGGCTATTTGTTAGTACTGATAGGTCTAACACACCCAATGTTAGTGCTGCTAGTACTTCCACAGGTGCAAATGCTGATGAATCATCATTTGTCTATCTTGGAGGCAACATACCTATTGATGCATCTACTCTCCCTAATGTTGATTTACCTATTGATCCAAATATGCCTGCCTTGGAAGATGCTTCTGATACTCATTTTTCCAACATGAAGAATAATTAATGGAGCTTATATGATGAATAAAGATGTGGGTGTAGTGGCTAATTTAACAACATGGATAACACCATTGCTGTCAGTCCTATTCCCACACTCAGAATTCATAAGGATCATCCAAAAGGACAAATTCTAGGAGATCCTACATCAGCAGTTCAAACAAGAGGGAAGATTCAAAAGGCTTCTTCAGCACAACAAGCCTTGGTGAGTTACATTCACAAACAGAACAGAACAAACCACAAGGATCATTAGAACTATTTGTTTGCATGTTTTCTCTCTCAAGAAGAACCCAAGACTATATCACAAGCCTTAAAGGATGAAAGCTGGGTTGAAGCAATATAAGAGGAATTGCTCCAGTTCAAGTTACACACAGAATGTTAGATACTTGTGATCTTGCTTTTAGGGGAAAGAAGGCAATTTGCATCTAAGTGTGGGATTTTTCAGATAACAAGAGACACGAAGAAACATTGTTGGGTGGGAAAGAATAAAGCCAGGTGTAGCTCCAATGACCATAGGACAAGAAGAAGGAAAAAGATTATGATGAGGTTTTTGCACCTTTGCTAACAATAAGCAATTCAGGCTGTTTCTTTAGCCTTTTGCATCATATATGGATTCTTGTCTATCAAATGGAAGTTAAAAGAGCTTTTCTCTAAGGCAATAATTAAAGAAGAGGGTTGTAAGTTCATCAACCTCAAGCTTTTTTGATCCTTGCTCATTGAAGACCTAAAAAAATCTAAAAGGTGGTTAAAGCTCTTTATGGTCTACATCAAGCTCCTAGAGCTTGGTATGAGACACTCTCTTCTTTCCTGCTGGAGAATGGTTTTAGAAGAGGTACCATAGACAAAACCTTGTTTATCAAGAAGAATAAGAGTGACATTATGTTGGTCCAAGTCTATGTGGATGACATCATATTTGGGCTACTAACTAAGAATCTATGTGTACTGAATTTGAAGAAGTTATGCACAAAAGATTCTAGATGAGTTCCATGGGAGAGCTTACATTCTTTTTGGACTGACAAGTGAAAAATCAACAACCTGATGGGAAATCTTCATTAAGTCAATACAAAATTTAGCCTGCCATTTTCACAGAAGTTTGATTTGATTGCTCCATCAAAAATAGCTACTACTACCTATTGAGTCAAACAAAACAAGAACAAGGAGAGAAAGTGGAGATCTTGGGATTAAATAAGAAGACACGTACCAAAACGAATATACGACGGTATAGTGCATGAATACCAATCAATGATTGGTTCCTGAAGAGGGTAGTCAAACCAGTATGGGATTATGGCAAAAGGGTAAATCACCAAAACTTTTCAAAAAATTTGAAATACCCTCATGCAAAAAGGACCTTTAACCCATCAGCAGTACTAACCAGAGCAGGTTTAGTTAATACTGATAGATCAAATGTTAGTACTGCTAGGTCTATTAGTACTATTAGGCTTGTTAGGCCTGTTTATACTGATAGGCCTGTTAGTACAGCTAGGCCATTGGCCACAAGAATAGCACAATCTAATAGTGTTATAAGACCAAATCACCCAAGATTGGACATTGTAAGACCAAAAGCCTCAAACTCACCAATCAAGAGGTTTTACTTCACCTAACCAGTTTATAGACCCAAAGACTTAAAACCTGATGTGAAAACTTTTAGGGTTAAAAACATGACTACTATTGGGACAAGTGCAGTAGTTAGTAAGGGTAAGGTGGAAAATGTCCTTAAGAAGGCTAAATGGGTTTGGAGGCCAAAGATGAATTACCAGGATCATGTGTACAAATATAATGGCTCTTACATGCTCAAGAAGTTTGAGTATGTAGACCCAAAAGGGATTTCCAAGTCAGTATTGACTTGGATCCCTAAGAGATACTAATTCTCTTACCTTTTGTGCAGGGCAATCCAGAGATCTCGTTATAGGATCATGCAGTGGTGGTCAGCATTGGAATGTTAAATCTGTAGTTACATTTGAGGGGAGGTTATATTGTAAAGTTTGTAAATACTAGTTTACATTAATACCGCTAGGGTATTAATGCTGGTAGATAAGATATAGTTAGTTCAAGTTCATGGAATATTGTAGTATTTTTCTTTTTATTGAACTAACTTTTCAGGATACGCATGGATTTAAGGATGGATAGAAGCAATCCTGGCAAATACAACTCATCTATGGTCTGTAAGTACTAAGTATTAAAGTTAATTCTGGTAGTCTACAAGTTAATTCTGGTAGATTACTTGTTAATTCTGTAGACTTAAAGTTAATTCTGGTAGTCTATACGTTAATACTGGTAGTCTATATGTTAATTCTGGTAGACTATATTAGTACTGGTAGACTAATTTTAATACTGGTAGATGACCGTTGGTGCTGGTGAGGGAAAATTGACTTTTCTTCTTTTAAATATTACCGTTAGAGATTTTTACGGTGCGTACTTCTAACAGAGGTTTTCTATTTGGATAATTACTGCACTTTCTTCACTAAAATATCTTTCTTTACTCTAAAGAAACTTCTTTTACTGAGGCATCTGTTAGAAGTAAACTTCAATTGGCAGATGCAACAGGAATACATAATTTATCTGATGCTGAAATATATGCTGGATTAGCCACATTGGGGTATGTTACTAAGGGTAAATTAACTTTTTTGAAAAGGAATTTTACACCCCAATAGAAATTTCTAATCCATCATATTTTACACTGCTTAAGCCCTAAGTATGGTAGATGGGATCAATTTGGTAGTACTATTGCTACTGTATTAATCTGTCTATCTAGCAATAGGGTTTATAATTTTTCTAAAATGATTTTTGATGGGATGGTTCATAACCTAGAGAGTAATACAAAATTTTTAATGTATCCAAGGTTTTTACAAATTATTTTGGATATTACAACTGAACATAAAGGAAGGTATTTAGCCCCCACTTTGACCAAAAAGATTTTTGCAAACATGAAAAGGGGTTATGCAGGGGATATTGTACCATTGATGCCTGCTATGTTGGCAGGGGCAGCTCTGGATCAAGGTGATAAAGAAGTATGGAGCAAATACACCAGAAGAGATGTATGACAGAGTACTCTGAGGTGATCTCAAGACCATGTTTGAGATGATAAAGAAGTATGCAGGGGATATTGTACCATTGCTGCCTGCTATGTTGGCAGGGGCAGCAGTGGATCAAGGTGAAGGCTCAGCACAACCAGCTGAACCCCATCACACACCTGTTGATCCAATTTCATCCACACCTCATTCACCACTTCAATCACTACCTCATTCACCACTTCATTCACCACCTCATTCACCACCTCATTCACCACTTCATTCAACACCTCATTCACCACTTCAATCACCACCTCATTCACCACCTCATTCACCACCTCATTCAACACATCAATCACCACCTTTTTCACCACCTTATTTTTCACCACCTAGGTCCTATGAAGCACCTCTCCCTGAAGGTAATACA
>BQNB010137416.1:0-14265 GCA_026074375.1 Tanacetum coccineum
ATTATGTTCACAATAATGTACTAAAATGAGTACATACAAGGGGCTAAGGCGATTTGGGTATGACATTTTAGTAGGGTGTAAAAAATGCTCTTCAGTAATAATTCGGAATCCACTAGAAAATCATGAGAACCGCGAAAAGATTGGCTTAGATGGGTGTACTAGGGATGTTTGGCACTAAAAATGAGTGCATAGCAAGGGTGTGGGCAGTTATATAACCAATGATATCAACATAACCATAACAAATGCATGCTAAAAATAAGGGTTATCCTAATGCCTCATATCACTTAGTAAATCCTAATCACACGAATGCGATCTCACTAGCAGTCTTAGGATGCATCACTTAAACAAGTTATAGAATCGAATACACTACCAGTACACTCACAAGCATTAAAGATGAATGATTTTATTCCTAAGATCTAGAGACGAACCTCACATTTTTTTGGTGAAAATTTTAGAGTAGTAGGGTTTTTGTGTTAGTCATATAATTCTTATCCATGAGATGCTTATAAAACTACAATTTCACCAAGATATGCCATAATTGTTTTTTAAATTTGGGCCAAAATTACCGTCCTAAACTGTTGGTATATTACACATCTTTTTAAGGACAAAGCAAATGCAAATGAACAGATAGTTTCTAAGGCTTTCATTACCCTCCCTATAATTAAATTTAACATTGTCCCCTATTAGCCTCAAAATATTGAGTCGAACAAAGAAAGCAGCGGGCATTACAAAGAAAGTAAAAGTCATTATAGATTGAGTTGGGTCATTACGTTAAAGGAACTTTATATTGTTGGTAATAGAATAGAAATGGACACGAGCTTGTTATTTAAGCTAATTTTGTACGTGTTACGGGCCAAAAGGCCAACCAAAGCCGAGCCTGGTTCATCCCATAAACCCTAGGCGTCCTAGGTTTATCATTTCACTATAAATACCCCTCCGGAGCATGTTAGGGAGGGTTTTGTTTCATTTGTATTTTCTCACTTGAATCCACCATCTCATTTCCTCTCTCTACTTCTCTCTCTAACTTCTCTCTACATTTCTTTAATATTGTGTGAAAAAGATGGATTAGTATTGGGATAACAAGTCGTATCAATCGCCTGAGGTAGAAAAGGGGTGGTTTGTGGCTTATTTCGTGCTTATTTCTAGCTTATTTCGTTTCTAAACCCACGTCTTAGTATTAAACGACACATGATTCGTCAAAATCTATATATACGTAATAATAAAATATATAATATGATGGAAAATTACCAATTTACCCTTGAGGACAAAGGTGAAAAGGAAAATCTTCACAAATATATATAATATAATACGTATATAAACCGGGAAGTATGATTCCCCGGGTCGTTTCCCCAACGATTTATGAAATTGAATCCACATTCTTGTTCGGACAATGATTTGAATAAACACAAAGATTGATTTGATTATCTATAACTACTAATTAAAAACAACAATTAAAATAAGCAAACAAAAGCAATTAATGCACAAATTCAATTAACGGGAACAAATAAAACACGACAAATAAGCAATTATACTAAATTTAAACCTTAAGAGTGCAAAGTAAATTTCTAAACCTAAATTAAGATAAAAGAAAATTTTAGGAAAAAGAAAATTATTTTTTTTGATTATTTTTGTATTAATTATGAATTAAAAACCAAATAAAACTATTTAAATCCTAGAAAATAGCAAATTAAGTCCTGAAAATTCTAAAAAATGATTTCTAAGCTTAGAAAAGTCTAAAATACTATAAAAACTCAGAAAACTATTTTTAACTACTTTTTATAATAAAATCCTATTTTTAAAACTAAATCTTAAAAATTGAATAATAAAAATAAAATCTACAAAGTGAAAAAGATTTTAATAAAATGTAAAACTATAAGTATTTATCAAAATCAAAAACTATTTTTTTGGTATTTTTAAAATTTATTATTTCATTTTTATTCATTTTTGAAGATTTAAATCTAGGAAAAATTATAAAAAAAAATCACCAACTTAAAGGTAAAAATCTGAAAATTTACAAAAGGTCCTAAATTAAACAAGGAACTCAGAAAAATAAGCACAACTCCACCATCTTATGCTAATAAGCTAAGAATAAGCCAAGATAGGCAAACGGCTTAAGAAAGGAAAAAGGAAATGAAAACGTGTATAAAGAAATGAAGGGACATGTGGTTGGTATTGAGCTAATGAAGCAAAACGGTTAAGTCATTTTAGTTGATGTGGGAGAGTCTTGGTTCGAGTCCCCAGGCACACTTTCCTTATTATTTTTTTTTATTTTTTAAAAATCAAAGAGCAAGTATTATAAAGGACACTTATAAAAAACTTTAATAAAGACACACAAGCTCAAAACTCCACAAATAAGCTCTCAACAGCTTTAAAGTTGGCTGTTTACAAGAAAGTTGAGCTTTTGAGAGCTAAAAAAACTATGATTCACTAAATTAAGCACACAGATCTCAAATAAGCTCTAAATTCAAAACCCAAAGCTATTCTAGAAAGCTTATAATGTCTAGAAACTAAGTCTAATGAGCTACTTATCCTAATATTACTGAAAGCTTATTGAAATTAAGTTTTAAAGATGCAATATACTTAGAAAAACACATAAAACTTAAGTACTAGATAAGCTAAAATTTGCTCTATGAAACTACTACTGGAACTAAAGCTTTTTGAAAACTTTTTCTAACCTACTATTAACTACAATTCAAATCATAAAAACATATTATATTAAGTCTAAAACTATAAAATTAGAAGCTAGAACAACTTACTACTGATTTTGGATATTTTGAAAATTTAATGAACTTTGAATGCAAACTTACTCCTAGATTATAAGCTATAAATTAAAACAAGCTTAAATCTATCTAAACCTATATGTAAACTATTAACACCTCAACCTACATAAATTTTAATAAGTAAAACTACTTAGCTACTAAATTTTGATCAATAAGCACTGCAGTTTAAGACTGCAGTGGTTCCTATCTGATGCACTTGGCAAATTTGGTAAAACACAAATGCAGGTGACCTTAAGGGTCAAACCTGCAATAGACACACCACTTAGGTGTGCAAGAACACTTAGCAAACAAATTCCAAGCTTAGGGAAGCTTGGATCAAAAGTTCTATACTAGCTTAAGAAGAAAATCTCCCCTGGTGCAGGATAAGACAAGATGCACCTCAAAATGATTATAAGAACAAACTAATTCATCAAACCTTTTCAAAACTTAATCAATAATGAAATCAAAGCTGACCAAAGTGAAATCACCAATTTACTTTGACTTTTGAAGGCCAAACTGCACTAATCCAAACACTCCTTCATTTTAATGAAAACTCAAATCAACTTATGAAAATGAACTTTAATAATTGAAACTTGAAAACCAGATGATAAAAAACTACTATGAATCCTATTAAGTAAATTTAAATTGACTAATAAGCAAAACCTATAAGCTTATAAGCTAAACTAGTGTTTTTGGTATGTTTAAGAGTTTTTATGAAATTATAAAACAAATAGACCTATAAAAACTTTGATTACTCTATCCTATCCTACACAATTAATCAAGTTAAAGAGATTAAAATTAATAATTACCCTATTACTTCTACCAGTACTAACTAAGAAACACTTACCATCACTAAAAATAAAGTAGTACTCGCATGTTCTAACACCCCTTAAACAAGACAGATTTCCATTTTAAACTCTCAAATAAGGAAAACTAATGCTTAGAACTTAATAACCAAATATAGCAAACAACTTATAAAAGGTCTTAATTGACTTATATTAAACTAATGATTAAGCTAGAAAATAAGATTTATGAACTATGCTGAGATATTAAACTAATGATAGTTTTAAGATAAAAATTAAGCAAAATTAAGATCTAAACTATATTAATCTAAATCAAATAATCAATTCTACTTAATAAGCATAAAATCCTTCAGATAAGCACAGATAAGCTATTAATAAGAAGAAATAAGCTAATAATAAACTAGAATTTTAAGACAGAAATGGAAATGAGAAACTTACATAAGCCTTAGCTAAACAAAGGCATAAGAGGCTCAAAGAGCTTGTCTACTAGCTCTGGCTTATTGTAAATAAGCCAGTAAAGTCCAATGAACCTCTTTAATTCGTGATTAAGGACCATGTTGTCTTTGTAGTGTCATCATCCAAAAGCTCCAACAATCATAAGCAAGGGTACTTATAGCTGATTTTAAGGTTTGAGTATATTAAGAGCTTATTAATAGCTCAGTTTGAGCTAGAGAACTCCAAAGAGCTTCTGTAATGAGCTTGTGACGTCGGGCTGTTGAAAATTAGTAGCAAACATTATTTGAGAATAGTAAAAGCTTATAACAGATTTAGTAAAAGAAAACTTGATTTTATTAACTAGAAAACAGATTACAATGCTTAATAAAAGAAAAAACAAGTGCTTAAAAGAAAATTACAATTTAAAACTAAAAAGTTACATAAGCTATTTTAAAAACTTAAGAAAAAAATACAGAGAAAAAGATTCTTTCTTCTTGTGAAAGTGAAGGAGGGCTATTTATAGCCTGCCAAAGATGCTTCTAGGTTCTTAGCCTCTGCACACGCTCCTTTCAATCCTGTCCTTCAATCATTACCAATCATTGGAAGCTCAATCTTGTCTGTTGGATCACTCCTTAGCTCACACGGATTGCCAGCGTTTTGCCGCGCGAGCGCAGAGTGCGAGAGTGTGACAACCAGTTGTGCTTCTTTTGTGAGTACAAATAGTGCAAATTTTACTGTCCTGATGTGGCAACTTATTAGACCACGGTTTATCCCTTGTGGGTTTTCCACCAAGGAGAAGGCTTGAGATGTATTACTTTGCCACGATCAAAAACTTAGCACTCAAATTACCCATCCACACTGTCAATTTAACTTTGCCCCTTGATTTGAGCTTGAGGTAAAACGGGGAAGATGATGAATAGTTAAAACTATTTTTCCCGCGTTTTACCTCTTATAAAAGTGTGAATATTTGACTTTTAATAAACCCGGGTAAAATTTGTTTAACTTTGAGCTTATAAAGGAGGGTACCAAATCAGTCCCTCATATTTACCAAAATTGCAAAAATAATCCCTAAACCCTAACGGTGTTAACTCTTATAATTATAAGAGTTAACACCGTTAGGGTTTAGGGATTATTTTTGTAATTTTGGTAAATATGAGGGACTGATTTGGAAAATTTGGGTTTTGTCTTTTTGTGGTTGACTTTGTTGAGCATTCTCCCGACTCTTTGTGTGCTCTTCCGTTTCCGTGTTCGTAATTGTCCGGTTTTGACCGTTTTCTTGAGATTTTTGCAATATCCGTACCTACACAATCACAAAGACAAAACAAGCAATATTCAAGCATTTAAAGCACAATTTTGTCTTTTTAGGGCCATTTACGTATATGTGTTTTCACACATATCAAAATTTCCCAAATTAAGCGATTGCGTGTCCTCACGCAATGTTATATGCCTTATAACCAAATACCTTAAAACTTTCCCAACTAAGCCTTTGAAAAGTAGCAAAGACTTTTGTGGGAAAAATTAAGAAATCAAAAGTTATAAAACACCCCTTTTTCCCATTTTTCTAAAAAAAAAATTTTAATATAACTGAGATTATTTTGACTTTCGTTATTTCCGTAACTGTTAGGGATCATAGAACAAGATGCATTTCGATCCGAAAAAGATGTGGTATATATATAGAGAGATAATGTCCCTCGGTGTAGGTACTTGCCATATACCTATGAAATTCAAATATAGTGTGTTTGGTTACCTATCTGGCTAACACAAACAGGATTTGTCAATCCTGATAGATCTATCCACAATATTTGCGTTCACTCCGAAGAGTAATTAATGGTCCATGATAACGAGGGACTTTTGGCATATAGTAACTTAGACATTAATTGTAATGGTATATCAAGATAGCATATAGTATGGAAAACACTTGTATTCGTAATTTATAGCATGTATCCCCCTCACGAGTTTATGAAACATTAAAGAGATTAAAAAGTGAGGCTATGAACTCACTAAGTCTTTATAAATTAATCACATTGTTATAAGATAAACAAGTATGTAAAAGAGTTTGTAACAAGCATGTATCCCCCTCGCGGGTTAATAAAACATGTAAATAAGTAAAGGCGAGGTTATGAACTTCACCTGATAGGTAGTTGTAATATATATTCCAAAATGAAAGCTGACGACCTTATCACAATCTTAACAGGGAAGGTTGATATAGCAAATGATAGTAAACAACCACGTCACGCAACCTGAGTAAATATGTCAAGTCTTAGGTAGATTGTACTCTAGAACTTTGGTTCAGAGAGTATAATATTATTATGAGTTTGATTGGAAAGTTTGGAATTATTGTATCACCGTTCGGGCCATCATAATTCAGAAGTCATTCAGTAAACGTTTGAGGAGCTAGGGCACTTTAAATCGTAAATGCAACAACTCAGTCAGAACGTAATACCAAGAAAAACCCCATAATATGAGCCCCCTAGTATTGTGATACGATCTAATCGGTTTAAGCTTTTTGATCGAATATCTGGAAATGATAACACGAGAAATCGTTTAATTAATTATGTCTTGTAATGTATTGAATGTTTTTTAATACATTTTCAAAATGTACATTTTATTAGGACCCTGAGTTTGGAAAAGTGCAAAATATACCCTTTGAGTCTTGCAACTTTTACGAGTTTGTCCCTTGGATGACTTTAAAAGATACAAAGTAAACCTTGCACTTTGAAAAGTGACATAATAGACCCCTGTAGTTATAACTTTATAAATATGGAAAAAATAGTCCTTGTACTTATAAGTTTTCAAAAGTTACGGTATATACCCCTTGCATGGAAATGATTTACAAAACAAGTCTAAAATTTATAATAATGATATTTTTCAATATAAAAAGTAATTTACAGGTTATATCTTATTAATATAAGTTAAAATATGAAGATTTAACATAATGAAAGTTTAAAATAACGATTCGTTAAGCTAGGAAGCAAAACGGGTCAAATTAGGGTTTCAAAATGAAAACGCGCGGGTTTTAAGTTCAAATTCCTTCAAGACTTGATAAAGTTGTTATATTAACATTAGTTAAGCATGTTAGGATAGATTATAACAATATTTAACCATTATAACATTTAGTTTTAAGAAAAACATAAAATTAGGGTTTCGGGTGTACGGTTTTGGATCAAAATGGAAAATGAGTATGAATTGAGTTATAAAACTTTAACAAGAGTATATTTAGGATCATATGAACATTATAAGAGTGTAGGAGCAGGTATGAAGATCATAGAACCTGGGTTTGAGCTTATAGCTTGGAAACGGGTCAAAATCGGGACTTTTAGCTTCGTACGCCTAGAATAACGACTCCCGGGCTTCTTTTCTTGGTTTCTTTTGCTTCACTTATGTTCTTGAGACTTCTTAGGACCTCTTAGGATCTTCTTAGAGCAAATTATTGCTGCTATTAAGGGTTATAGAGGAGGAAGTGGGGGATGAGTTAGAATGAGAGGTTTATGGTTCTATTTATAGCCATATTGAGCTTGGTGGCCAAGGATCCTTAATGCTTAAGGTTAGGACAGATGGGAGAGCTATAGTATGATGTGTAGAAGCTATGAGATGAGTTTCATAAGCTAGAAACTAGCTTAAGGGTGTTGGCTTGGTCTTGTAATGTCGCGGCTAAAAAAAAGACAAAGGGGTGATGAGGCTCATTTTTATACCAAGAAATGCACTAGATATTTAGGAGAGGTGCTTGTAAGCAGCTTAGGAGAGTGAGGTGCTTGTCATTGAGGTGCTTGGTTGCAAAAAGATTAGTCAAAATGGGTAGAAATGCAAGAATAGGAGTCGCGGGTTCATTAGGGCTCGTTTAGGGTTTTCTAGCTTGTAATTCGTGTACATTTGATTTGTAATGTTAGATATATCTTCACAAGACTTGTATTAAGGATTAATAACAAGAATTGATAGGTGGTTTGGGTTTAAAATGGGTGAAACGAGTAAATGGGTCAAAAGTTCCAATTATGGCACAATTAGGGTTTCTTGGATTTGATTTGTATATAGTTGGAGTAAAATGATGAAATGATGATAGAATATGATTGATAATGTTGTAAATTAAGTTATTAAAATTTATTTGAGTATTGGTTTGGGTTTACAATAGATAAAAATCGAAAAACGAGTCATGGTTTAGAAACTAGCTCGGTTTAAGGTTTCTGGGTTTTGAATTAGGGTTTTGAGTGTAAAAATATGTATGAGAGCTTATGAGGAGAATAGTTTAGGTTTACACATTGTATATTGAGTATAGTAGCTTGCACAAAAGTTATGGTGAAGAAATTAGAATGAAAACGGAGGTAAAACGGCTATTTTGGAGATCATGCTTAATGACTTGTATATTGAGATGTTTATCATGGAACAGTAAGATAAAAACAAACAAACAATGAAGTTATAACAAACTGCTTCAATATTATTAGAATAATAATACGAGTACTCTTGAAGTACTGGGGTTACAACCTTGAAGCTATCACAATAAATATCTATATCTAAACCTAGGATCTCCTTTTATAGAACACAAGGAGTCCTTTACAAAGCTAACTACCTATCTTTTAGGATCAGTTACAAACAACCCATAATAATCTCCATGCAATACTTATCTCCAAGTCGCTAGCTTTGACCATAGCTGTATTAACTCTTTCTCCTGCAGTATTAACTAACTACTGGCAGTACTAGGTAAGTACTGGCAGTTACTAAACTCCTTTAGTATCTGTTAGATATACCTTAGCAATATTAAGTCTTATGAAGAGTTATCCTAATAAATCCTCCCTAAACTTGTGATTGTCCTTCAAATCATCAAGTTTCTTTTGAATTAAATCTTCTAGTCTTCTTCTTTTGCTGATGATTCTTTCAAACATTTCTTCTACTTTGCACTTGAGGGATCTTATAAACCTTAGAAGTTCAAACGCTTGTGAACTCTCATGATCAACCTTTAATTTCTTACTTAACATCTTTGACAACAGCTCTTGACTTAAAGGATATTTCTTCTCTGTCAGCATATGAATTGCTAACCCATTTTCCATCAACAGAATGTGAATACCACAAAAATCACATAATCTCCAGCTTATCAAATTGTATTCATGCTGATTTTTCCAAATCTCATCTTCTTCATCAGACTCAAATAGAGTATATAAATCTCCCCACAGCATCAAATCATACCCTTCCAGTCTTGAAGCACTATACTTTTCCTTGACTAGCCTGTACAACTCCTCTACATCCCATTGTCTTGCAATCTCTTCATCTCTTGCAATCTGAGCTCTTTGTTCCTCATTCATTTGCTCTTCAAGTCTGATGGCTTCAGCAAAACTTAACCTTTCTTGTTCAAGCTCCTTCTTAGACTTCTTCTTGGGCTCAGACTCTATCATTATGGCTTTTCCCTTGTCATGTCTTGACCTTTTCTTTGCACTCCTTCTTGTATAAGTAACAGTTTGTCCAGCAGTACTAAGGTTTACCTCAGCAGTACTAACTATTGGAACTTCTCCACTAGCAGTACCTTTCTTTGCACCAGCAGTACTGACTTCATCACTTCCTTTCTCACTGCTTTCTTGATCTTGAATGACTTCAGTTGGAGTTACTTCTTGAATAAATAGTTCAGTTTTAGTACTTGCTTTTTCTTGTACCTCTGCATCAGATAATTTCCTCCCCTGTTTGGAAGAATCATCTTCAAGGACTTTATCATCTGAAAGAACAACCCTAGCTTGTCTCCTTGCTTTCCCAGTCTTTATTTGAGACTCTAGCTTCTTGACCCTGAGAATAAGTTTAGTATATGCAGAACTATAGGTTTTCTTTGTCTTCTTCAAATCATCCTCCAATACTCCAATCCTGTCAGAAAGTTTGGTAACCAAATTTATCAATTCATTAAGTTTCAAGCTACCCTCATCACTTCCATGTGAGTGAATAGCATGGAGAGATGAGTCATGGGGTGGAGAAAAATGGTGTTCTACTCTAGGTGATGGATGTGTTGGTGATGGTTGTGATGCAGCAGCAGTGGTATTATCAGGTGAGTGTTGAGTTGAAGGTTCAGGTGAGTGTGAAGGTGAAGTGTCAGGTGAGGGTGAAGGTGAAGATGTGATTCGGGAAGGTGAAGTAGAAGGTTAAGTAACATCTAGCATAGTGGGGAATAGAGCAACCTCCTGGCCTGAAAATCCCTTAGTAGGCCTCTTCATATTGTTAAACACTTTCATGCTAAGAGAGGGTACAGGATATGATCTTGTGTGTTGTTGAAGCTGGTTTCTCTGCATATCTAGACATAGTTGAATGAACCTAGGGTACATCAAAAACTTATGGGGACTAGAGATATTGGACACCATATGCTCAAAAATCATCTGAGAGAAATTATACTTCCTATTGGTATCTAAACATATAAGGGCAGCTGCAATATTACTACTAAACTGCTCCTAAGCAGTCTTCTTTGGGCTAAGGCAATGAAGAATATTGTGAATAAGAAACCTCCATTGAGGTAAAAAAGCACCCTTTTGAAAAGTTAACTTATCTGAATCTGTGTGATATCCCATAAGCGCCAATTGCTCAAAGATCTCTGAGTTGGGAATAGAGGAAATACCATCTTGATCATCCAACTTGAGATGTCGTCTTAAAGATCCCTCAGTTATAGTCATTGAGTGACCATCAATAGTAGCAGTAATCTTGACTTCTCCATTTTCAGCAGTAGAAACTTTAGCAGACCTCCAAAATTGTTTGATAAATGAGACACAAACATCTGGCTTCTTTGTTAGTGCATAGCAAATGTGACTTCGATTTAGGAAATCGATGATTTGATAATAAACCCTGCCTATTCCTGTAGATTTTTCTAAGAACACGACCATGTTGTGCTTGTCATAAAATTCCAAGTTTGCCATAACTGAAAGTGTGAGTAATCGAGTGGGATATGATCGTGGATGAATATATGAAAGCTAGAGAAAGTTCATTGCAATTTAAATAGAGAAACGTAGAGATATGGTTTGACCGTCTTAAAGAAATTGAGATTATCATGATTAAATCAAACGTATATATAGATAGTGCACGAAAGTCCAATTGGTCAAACCCCTATATCATAGGAATTTGGCGGAAATATCTCAACGGCTCTATTAATTAATGAAAAATCTGTTAGACCCAAACAGTACTAACGGTCATCCAGCAGTACTAAAATTGGTCTAGCAGTACTAAAATAAGCCTAGCAGTATTAACTTCTCCACCCAAAAGCAGTACAAACTCTAAAGTTTGTATTACTCAAAAATAACTTCACACAATCTCTCTTTCTGTTTTTAAGCTTACATGTTATCTCTCAATTCTTTTGGCTCACTTATCACTCTGTCTATTTTTCACACAACTCTCTTTCTGTTTTTAAGCTCATATATTTAATAGATGGATATTACAGTGAATCTAATTTAATAGATTGATATTTACATTGATGAAAATTGCGGGTTGTTATAGTCTCCCTCCCTTAAAAGAAATCTCGTCCCGAGATTTAGTTGGATGCCGGAGTGATGTTTGAAAACAGATGTGGATACTTGGCACGAATTTGATCTTCGCGTTCCCATGTAAATTCTGGTCCTCTTTTAGAGTTCCATCTTACTTTGACTATAGGAATACGACTTTGTTTCAGTTGTTTAACTTCTCGATCCATGATCTCCACTGGTTCTTCCACAAAGTTGAGTTTGTCATCGAGCCGAAGCTCTTTCATTGGAATGACAAGGGATTCGTCAGATAAGCATTTCTTTAGATTTGAAACGTGAAAGGTATTGTGGACATTACTGAGCTCTTCAGGAAGCTCAAGTTTATATGCCACTGGACCAATCCGTTCAAGGATTTTGAATGGTCCAATGTACCAGGGATTAAGCTTTCCTCGTTTTCCGAATCGGATGACACCTTTACGAGGTGATACTTTCAACATAACACGATCTCCAACTTGAAATTCTAAAGGCTTTCGCCTGACATTGGCGTAACTTCTTTGCCGATCTCTTGCAGCCTGCAAGCGTTGTCGAATCTGCACTATCTTCTCAGTGGTTTCATGAATTATTTCTGGTCTTGTGAGTTGAACATCTCTAACTTTGGCCCAGCAAATAGGTGATATGCACTTTCGACCATAGAGTGCTTCAAACGGTGCTGCCTTAATACTGGCATGATAACTGTTATTGTTAGAGAATTCCACCAATGGTAAGTGTCTTTCCCATCCTTTTCCAAAGTCTATGACACAGGCTCGAAGCATGTCTTCGAGTGTTTGGATGGTTCTTTTACTTTGTCCATCGGTTTTGGGATGATATGCCGTACTCATGTCTAATTGAGTACCCAAAGCATTTTGTAGTGATTGCCAGAATCTTAATGTGAAATGACTGTCATGATCTGAGATGATGGATAATTGCACACCATGTCGAGAGACTATTTCTTTGATGTACAACCTGGTAAGGGTTTCCATACTATCTGTCTCTCGGGTAGTTATGAAATGTGCGATTTTGTAAGACGATTAATAATGACCCAGATTGTGTCATGTCCGCTTGATGTTTTTATGAAGTTTTGTGACAAAATCCATTGTTATTCTTTCCCACTTCCACATAGGAATCTTTGGTTGAACCAGTAAGCCGGATGGCTTCTGACATTCTGCCTTAACTCTAGAACATGTCAAACATTTGCCAACATATTCAGCGATGATTGCCTTCATGTTAGGCCACCAATAGAGTTTCTTTAGATCCTGGTACATTTTGTCAGAACCTGGGTGAATGGAATACTTTGATTTATGAGACTCATGCATGATTAAGTCTCTTAAACCATCAAAAAGTGGTAGCCAACTTTGATTTTTGATACAACGAGTTCCATCAGGACGAATTTCAAATGATTTGTCCATCCCTCGTAGGTTTTCGGATTTGATGTTTTCTTCCTTGATTGCTTTGGTTTGAGCTTCAAGGATTTGAGTTGGTAATTTTTGGTGAAGGGTCATGATCAATTATCTGATTTGGAGTGGTTCCTTTCGGCTTAAGGCATCTGCTATGACATTTGCTTTTTTAGGATGGTAGCGGATCTCTTAATCGTAATCTGCAAGCAATTCTTACCAACGGCGTTGCCTCATGTTTAATTCTTTCTGATGAAGAATATGTTGAAGGCTTTTGTGATCAGTGAAAACTATACACTTTGTACCGTATAGATAGTGTCTCCAGATTTTAAGAGCGAATATGACTGCTCCTAATTCAAGATCATGAGTGGTGTAGTTTTCTTCGTGAGGCTTGAGTTGTCGGGATGCATATGCAATGACTTTTTCTTTTTGCATTAATACTGCTCCCAGACCTTGAAGAGATGCATCATCGTAAATGACAAAGTCATCATTTCCTTCTGGTAATGCTAAGATTAGAGTTTCACAAAGTTTTTGTTTTAGCAATTGGAAAGCCGTCTCTTGATCTTTTTCCCAGATATACTTCTTGTTTTTCCGGGTTGACTTATTCAAAGGATTTGCAATTTTTGAGAAACCTTGGATGAATCTTCGATAATAGCCAGCGAGTCCTAAGAATTGACGAACTTATGTGGGTGTAGTGGGAGATGCCCAGTTCTTAACTGATTCAATCTTGGCGGGGTCAACATGAAGTCCTTGTGTAGAATCTAAGAATCACTTCACTTCATAATTAAGAACAAGAAAAGTAGGAAGAAGATGAGAAGAATTGTAGAGAGAGAGTAGAGAGAGAATGAGATTGTTTACTTGCTAAATGAAAAATTACAAATGACCAACCCCCCTCACTTTCCTTGAGGAGGTGTATATGTATCAAAACTAAAAGGCTTTCATGCCTTTAGTAATTCTACGGGCCAGGCTCGGGATTACTTGAGCTTTTGCCCGATACATGTGACCGGTTAGCTTACATTTAAGAGCCCGTTTACCCGTCTAGCCTATTAAAACGTATATTAATTAATGACCGAGACTTAATATAATTATTAAACGAACTTCCATTGTTCGACTCAATATTTTGAGGCTAATAGGCTCCTATCTAAAGGGTTGCCTGAGAGGCTGCGCTGCTACGTCGGACTGCTCTTCAACACTTCCTTAATAACTTTTTTCATTTTTCTTGTTTTCTCTTCCCCGTTGATCTCGTTTTGGTTGGGTTGTCTTGTACAACTTATATCTTATGGAAAAACACTTGTTCTCATGCTCGGGATTTCTCTTCTAATCCAACAATGAATCTTACTCTTGGCGGGAATTCTTTAGGAACTTCTTCGCGATTTTTCCTTCTATTCTTGTTGTTTTCCATCTTGGCTAGCTACGAACACATAAACTT
>BQNB010137417.1:0-12660 GCA_026074375.1 Tanacetum coccineum
TCATAACTCCTTCGTTTTAATTTCGTTTTTAAAGTTCCTTATATCCACGAGATCGTGTTGAGATGTTCTATCATGATAAAAAAATGTATAGAATATTATCAGATTCAAAATAGTGATAGTTTTTATAAAACAACTTTTATAAAAACACTTATATATATATAATTATCGTAATCTTGAAAATATCATAACTTCTTCGTTATAGCTTCGTTTTTTGAGTTTTTTATATGCTTGGATTCCTCATAAGAATATACTATCATAATAAAATACTTCCAGAATTTATTAAATGTTTGAATTTTCACAGAAAGTTTAACCATTCGAATTTAAATGTTTATAAACTTTGTTTTATAAACTTTTAACATAATTAAATCATTACAAATTCTCTAATTTAATTAATAACATATCTTTCACATATTTTAAGTCCTCTAATTATTGTCCATCATTTTATGTCCAAATAAAATGTCCTTATGATTATTTATTTATAAACTTTATAAATAAACTTTTAATAATTAATTCACCAAATTAATTATATAAATCATCTAACACTTGTATAAAATATGTTCTTGTATTTTAACACATTTCAAACATTATTTCCTTATAGAAAAATATGTATTCGAATTATGTACATGTTTATTTCTTTTTTTAAACTTATAAAATAAATCCTAGATGGTGAATAACAAAATAATAAACATGTATAACTGTAAATACTTAAAATGAAAGTATAAAGTTTTTATGATAACCTTGAGTGAATGAAAATGGTGGTAAACATAATCTAACCCTATTCAAACCCTTTGTTTGATAACTACTTAAACCTACTTGAAACCTTCTTGAATATACTTGTGTAAAATTAAAACCCACTCTTTTTCTTGATTCTTCTTGTTGCCGTAGGTAAGAGAGCACCAAAAGAGGAAGGGAAATGTTTTTGCTAGTTGTTTGATGTGTAGGAAATAAACTTGATACTTGCATTATTATAAAAGTAGTAAATGGACAATAACAAGTCTTGGATAATAGCAAGTAATGATGCCCTTGGATATTAGATCTAAGTAATGAGGTGCACCAAGGTTAATGGGATGGTTAATAGTTAGAATTGGATATTAGTGTGTTTGATTAGGTAGGTACAAATTTTCAAAGGTGCAGAGTTTTAAGAAGGGTTATGATGGACGGTTAAGGGCATTTTAAGGGGAAGGGTTTATAAACTTTTTGGGTATAATGTATAAGTGTGGGTATTTGTTGAAGTATAAAAAGGTAGAATGCTTTACATGCATACATTTAAGTGTATACATAAACGTTTTACATAACACACGAAAATAAAATATGAAAAGTTATAAATTATCTTCATAATAATTTTATAACACTTGTTTGACGTAAACTTTTATTTGATTGATGTCCGTTTACGTTGATTGTTGATTTTTAGTTTACGCGATTTAACTAAACGATGAAAATTAAAAGCAACGGGTAAAAGTCTAAAAATAAATAATGGAAAGTATTGAGTCGTAAAATGACCTGAAATAACGGATTGTTACAGTCTTCCCTCATTAAAGGAGCCTTGTCTGCAAGGCTCAAGATGCGGCACTTGTCGAGGGTGCGATTTTTGTGAAGAGATGCGGATACTTCTTTCGAAATTGATCTTCACGTTCCCATGTGAACTCAGGACCACTCCTAGAGTTCCATCGAACTTTGATAATGGGAATACGGCTTTGCTTCAACCGCTTGACTTCACGATCCATGATCTCCACTGTTTCTTCAATGAAGTGAAGCTTGACATCAATATGTATTTCATCCAACGGAATTGCCAACGGCTCGTCAGATAAACACTTCTTTAAATTGGATACGTGAAACGTGCTATGAACCCTGCTTAGTTGTTGAGGAAGTTCGAGTATGTAAGAAATAGTTCCTACTTTTGCCAACACCTTGAAAGGGCCAATATACCTCGGGTTCAACTTTCCCCGTTTGCCAAAACGGATAACCCCTTTCCAAGGTGATACCTTCAACATAACCTTGTCAACAACTTGAAATTCTAAAGGCTTACGCCTCATATCGGCGTAACTCTTCTGGCGATCACGAGCGGCTTAAACTCTGCTTTTGATTTGAATGATCTTTTTTGTTGTCTCGTGAATAATTTCTAGACCGGTAAGCTGAACATCTCCTACCTCGGCCCAACAAACAGGTGATCGACACATACGACCATAAAGCGCCTCAAATGGTGCAGCTTTAATGCTAGTATGATAAATATTCTTGTATGAGAACTCAATTAGCGGAAAGTGTCTATCCCAACCATTTCCAAAGTCTATCACGCAAGCGCGTAACATATCTTCTAGTGTCTGAATGGTTCTTTCGCTTTGCCCATCAGTCTGCAGATGGTAAACAGTACTCATATCCAAACGAGTACCCAAAGCCTTCTGAAACGACCTCCAAAAATTTGACGTAAATCTACCGTCATGGTCACAAATAATTGAGAAGGGTATTCCATGTCTCGTGACCACTTCTTTCAAGTACAGTCTTGTCAATCTCTCCATTGGGTCATTTTCCTTCATTGGCAAAAAGTGTGCAGACTTAGTAAGATGGTATACAATCACTCAAATGGTATCATAACCACTTGACGTCTTAGGGAGCTTGGTGATAAAATCCATGATGATATTGTCCCACTTCCACTGAGGAATCTCAGGTTACACCAACAAACCAGATAGTTTTTGGTGTTTAGCTTTAACCTTTAGGCACGTCAAGCACTTGCTAACATATGTAAAACCCAAAAATTTGAATTTCATTTCATTTTGTTAATTTGAAATATAACCTAAAGTTTAATTTGGAATTAAAACCTTAGGTTATAATTAATTGTGTATTATTAAGTTATAATATAAGATATATAGTTTTTAAAAAAAGAAATATAATTCCCTAATTTATATATATAAATCCGGCCCCCCTAGGAATATATTTTGATTTTGTTATTTTGTTTATTTACTTTCCTTTTGTTTATAAAACCTATTTTAAGAAATAAGAGTAAAAAGGTTTTTAGCAAATATTGTGTAATCTTCAAAAATGAGAAAAAAATATTTTGTCCCCCTTATATATTTAGAAATTATTTTGTCTTCTTTTTACAAATCCTATTCTAAGTAATAAGTGTAAAGAGATTAGACCAAATCTTTTGTAATCTTCTAAAAGGATAGAAATTTTTTGTCTCCCTCTCCTCTCTATATATATGGCCGGTTCTATCCTTCTCCCTCATCATTCTCTCTTAAAAAATTTACTCCAAAACCTTGTGTTCATCCATAGAATTTGCAAGAAGAAGAAGTTGGTGATTCGGATAGAGTTATTCAAGCTTTGTGTGATTGTTGATTCTTCATTCTTTGGTGTATTCTTGGGTTCTTGGTGTTTGATCTTGTACTCCTCCCTCATTCCATAGGTAATTCTTGATTTTGTTTCATTCTTGTTGTCACCATGATTACATATGCAAAAGTTTTCATAAAAACCTAAAAGATTGTAAGAAATAATGTGTTTATGTTCTTGTCAATTTCTCTAGGGTTTAATCTAATTAAAATGGTTAAGTTACATGTTATGAAACCCTAAGATGATCATTAAATGTGTTATTAATAAAAACTACAAGATTTGAAACCATAGGGTTGGTTTTGATGAGTGTTAATTAGGGTTTTCATGGTTAATAATTCTAGGCATAATTTTAGGTCATGTTCAACGGGGTATATCTTAATGATAAAAATTGGTTTTAACATGATTCTTGAGCCTAAAGTTAATTCAAAGAATCTAGTTTCTTGAAAATCCAGCATCATGTTAATTGGAGGTCGAGAAGGTTGATTTTTAGATTTTATAAGATTAAGTGTCAAAATTGCAGATTCTGGCCGAAAATTTTAGTTGTAGTGTTTGATTTTTAATTCTCAAACAGTAAGGAGATAGACTTTAAAATTTGATTTGGTAAATCTTCATGATATGTGCTACATCCATGATTTGTTTAAGAATTTTCAAAATTGTTTAAGTTGGATTTTTACGCGTGAAATTTTCAAAGGTTCTGTCAGATCAAATTCGGGTCAGTTTTGGGTAACAAGGGTCAAAGGGATACTTAAACATGGAAATAAATTAAACCAATGATCATGAGTATATTAGAAATATGTAGGAACCTCTGTAATTTTTGGTGTAATTTTAGAAGATGTTTTTGTGGGTCTTTAACATCGGAAAACTTACCTTAAAAACTGGACAGATTATGAAAATTAGGAAAACCCTAATTAGGTCACTTGAACTCTATATATGGTAAGACCAAGTGATAAAATTATGAAATAAGATAGATAATAATATGTAATCATAGATTCTTATAGATTCGGTGAAAGTGTTGTGATCTCTTGCTTTTGTGTTCATTTCTCTCCGATTGCTTATTTGTTAGTACAGATACTCCTTCCTTTTAGTAAGGACACTTCATTCTCTTTTGTTTGGCTACTTGAAATATTTGATATTCGTTTGATATTCCTTTGATTTGCTATCCGTAATCATGACTCATTTGATGCTGACAATCCGTTTGATTCGATATTCGTTTGTATGAATCTGTTGGTTCTTGTTTAGAATATGCTACTAGATTCGTTTCTATATTTGGATTATTCGAAACTTGTTCACTTATATCTTTGCTTTAATCTTGCCCGAGCTATTTGTATCTAGTCATGGAGGTACCATGACCATTTCTTTGATGCACCAATGGCATGACACTATTTGTGGCGGTGTGATTAGTCCACGTAGTTCCCTTTTATATATGCACTTATTATGATTTGATTATATATGTTCGTACACCCGCCATAGTGCTTGTGTATATGAATATAACTTTGTTTTGCATAGAGCGTATGGATGCATCCTAGGTACTTTGTTCTGTTCAGTTCAGGTGAATGGTTGTGTGTGTGCAATACACCCCATTTCACATTTTGTAGGGTACATCTGGAGTCTGCAGCTCCCATGTACAATTTTATATGATATGATATGATACGATTTATGTTGGATTATGTAGTCTAAGCGTGTGGCATGCTTTAGACTTTTGTTTCGAGCTCGTGGGCACTCCTTTGTTATCCTTAATTCTTGATCATCGCTTATTATTTCGTATGACATTTGTTTAGCAGATTCTCGGGATCCGTTTCGTTCAAACCTTCGTTTTATTTCCGTTATTATTATTATATCTGTTCACTGAGCGTTAGCTCAGCCGCGTTTTCTTTTCCTGCGGCAGGTACTAAGCGGGAAGCTGGGATATGAGTGTTGAGAGTAGGAGCTTTTAGAGGACCCACCTTTAGAAGAACCCTTTTTGATTTGGGATTTGTGTTTTAAGACCTTTCCTTTTGAAGATTTCTTTCATTTGACTTTGTTGGAATTTAATACTGTTGGAAGTCATTTTATTTTATGACTTGGTATTTTGATTAATAAAGTCTTCCGCTTGCGTTTATATGTTCT
Organism: Tanacetum coccineum; assembly: GCA_026074375.1. Classification (NCBI taxonomy): domain Eukaryota; kingdom Viridiplantae; phylum Streptophyta; class Magnoliopsida; order Asterales; family Asteraceae; genus Tanacetum; species Tanacetum coccineum. The sequence goes on from BQNB010137417.1 coordinate 5,428, forward strand.
GATATGACACCATAATGTGACTCCTGGTCTCTTTATCGGAGTGGGGTGTTACAACATAGGTGGCAATATCGACTTTCATGTTGGGCCACCAATACAATTTCTTCATGTCTTGATACATCTTGTCGAAACCCCGATGAATAGAGCATTTTGACTTGTGGGACTCATGCTTAATCAAAGTCCTTAGATGACCATAGCATGGTAACCAACTCTCTTTATTTAAACATAGAGTTCCGTCAGCACGGGGTTTCAATTTCTCCTTCGGGAGCTCTTTCCTGATCATACCTCCACCATCTTTATTTTTGAGGTTCTCTAGCTTCATTGCTTCAATCTGAGCATTCAAGATTTGTTTGGGAAGATCCAAACCAATAGTCATAACTAAGGCTCGAACCCGCAATGGTTTAATTCATTCTTTTCTACTTAAAGTGTCAACCACAACATTTGCTTTTCCCAGGTTATAACGAATCTTGCAATCGTAATCACTGAGCAATTCCAACCAACAACGTTGTCTCATGTTCAACTCCTTCTGATCAAGGATGTGTTGCAAGCTTTTGTGATCAGTGAACACAATGCCCTTTGTTCCATACAGATAGTGTCTCCAAATCTTTAAAGCAAACACTACTGCTCCTAACTCCAAGTCATGAGTCGTGTAATTTTTCTCATGAATTTTCAGTTGTCGTGATGCATAATAAATCACTTCTCTTTTTTGCATTAAGACAACACCTAATCCATTATGCGAAGCATCGTAATAAACAATAAAGTTCTCAGCTCCTTCAGGTAAAGCCAAGATAGGTGCGCTACCAAGTTTTTCCTTCAATAACTGGAATGCTGATTCTTGTTTGTCATCGCAATCAAACTTGACCTTCTTCTGGGTTAGCTTGGTCATTGATTTGGCAATCTTGGAAAATCCTTCAATGAATCTTCGATAATAACCGGCAAGACCTAAAAATTAATGACTCTCCGTTAGAGTATTAGGAGATGCCCAATCTTTAATTGATCCAATCTTGGAGGGATCCACGTGAATACTTTAACTGTCAATCATGTAACCGAGGAACTGTACTTTTCGAATCCAAAATTCGCACTTAGAGAATTTGGCATACAACTCCTCCTTCCTAAGCAACTCCAAGATTAACTTGAGATGCTCTTCATGCTCTTGCTTACTCTTTGAGTAGATTAGAATATCATCAATAAAGACAATCACAAATTTGTCCAGATATGGTTTGAACACCCGATTCATGAGGTCCATAAATACAGTCGGTGCGATAGTCAAACCAAACGGCATAACTTGAAATTCGTAAAGGCCGTAGTGAGTTCTGAATGCAGTCTTCGGGATGTCTTCTTCACAAACTCTCTATTGATGATAACCCGACCTTAGGTTAATCTTCGAGTAGACACTCGACCCTTGAAGTTAATCGAGCAGGTCATCAATTCTTAGAAGCGGATAATGGTTCTTCACCGTTAGCTTATTCAATTCTCGGTAATTGATGCACATCCGGAATGATCCATCCTTATTCTTGACAAACAAGACTGGAGCTCCCCAACGTGAGGAACTGGTCTTATAAAGCCTTTGTCAGAAAGTTCCTGCAGTTGATCTGACAATTCTTTCATCTCGAACAGGGATAATCGATAAGGCGCTTGTGCTACAGGTGCAACACCAGGTATCAAATCGATTTGAAATTCCACTTGTTTGGTTGGAGGAATACCCGACAAGTCCTTAGGAAATACTTCGGGAAAGTCTCAAACAATTGGTATGTCTTCAAATCGCTTCTCCTCTGACTTGTCTTCAGCCTTCTTTGTGGTAACATGTGCCAAAAAGACATGACATCCTTTTAGCAAATACTTTTGAGTTTTGGTGCACAAGATGATGTTTAATCGAGACTCGTGTTTATTGGTGCTTCTATTACCACGAACAATTAAGATTTCATTCCTAAAGGGAATACGAATGATCTTCTCATCACAAACGATTACGGCATGATATTTTGTTAACCAGTCCATACCAATTATGACATCAAGCTACCGAGCTCTACGGGCATTAAGTCAATGTTGAATGGATGATTCAGAAAGTTTAATGTACAGCCTCGTATGATAGTATTAACCCCAATTATTTTACCGTCAGCTAACTCAACATCATAACCATGGTCTAGTGTAGTTGGGATGATATTAAGTAGAGAACTAAATATAGTAGATATGAAACTCCTATCAGAACCAGTATCAAATAAAATTGAAGCATAACGGTTGTTTAGGAGGAATGTACCCATAACGACATTGGAGTTCGGGTTTGTCCCTGCAGTGCCCACATCATAAGCCCTTGCATGAGCATTACCATTCCTAGCTTGATTTCCCTGATTCTTGTTCTTTAACTTCGGTCAATCCCTCTTGTAATGCCCCTGAACTTCACACTCAAAGCAAGTGATAACCCTCTGATTTGCCCCAGAGTTTCTTTGGTTGTTAGCATTAACATTAGCATTAGCATTAGCATTAGCATTAACATTAGCAGCAGGACTCCTACAATCACGGGCCAGATGGCTAACTTTCTTGCAATTGTTGCACCTTGGTGCGCACTATCCATCGTGATGGTAGTTGCATTTAGGGCATAGATGTTTAGATCCTCCGTACACTTTCTTCTCATTAGGCCCAACAGTGTAGGCCCTTGTCACATTTTTCATTTTAAAAGGCTGTTGTTGATTCTAGTTGTTCCTTGAGTTATCATCAAGCTTCCTTTTGTTTTCAGCTTGACGGTTAGCAAAAGTACGGACCTTTTGGTCCATCAAATCATTAGCAATCTCAATTGCTTCTTGCATGGTCTTTGGTTTGGAAGCCATCACACTCCCCTGAATCATGTCAGGAAGTCCCCCAACATATTTTTCTACCTCATAAGACACTTCGGGAAACATCATCCCGCACAACAAGTCCAACTCCTGAAAGCGTTGGGTATAGCTTACCACATCAGTACCCTTCACCTTCAAATTCCAGATCTCAATCTCTAATTTCTTAATCTCACCTCTTGGATAGTATTTATTGGTCATCATTTTCATGAGTGTTTTCCACATCATGCCATAAGCAGCATCGTGACCAATAGTTTTAATGTGGGAGTTCCACCACGTCAAAGCATTTCCAAGTAAAGTACATGTGGCATATTTGACTTGTTTTCTAACTGTGCAGTTGCTTATATGAAAAACTGATTCCATCCTCTCGAACCATTGTGTCAACCCTACGACTCCTTTAGTACCCTTGAAAATTAAGGGGTTGACATTTCAGGAAGTCACTATAGGTGCACTCGCAAGCATTGGGCACTTGCCTTCTTCCGCCACTTCCTGAGTCGTGGCTGTCATCTCTATTTCTGCTTCTGTTTGCTTCATGTTCTGCCAACGCAGTAGCAACTCCTTGGGCTATTAGTGCCTTAATGGCAACAACGGTCATAGGGGTGGTGCTTGTGTTTCTCTTTGGAGCCATTTTCTTCAAAAATCACAAGAAAATATAATACACGTTAGATTTCAAACAATCATAATCGCGACATGACATATGCATAAAATAAAATGAGGTCACAACACACAGTGAAATATACAACTGAAGTGAGGTCAACAATGACATAATTAAATAGACATTCATTTATAATAATATCGATACAGACATGATAGTTCTTGGTTACAAAATGACCAGGTACATAATCCTACGGCTATGCTAGCTGGGAATAACCCATAATACTTAACATGCCAGATATGATACCTACAAATGAAATAACAGAAAGTAAAACTAAGCACTACTCTCTAGCGCGCTCTGGCTCTCTGGTCCTGTCGTGCCCCTGCTGAATGTGCCGGGCCAATATGTCGCTGTCCTCAGTCCTCTATCTCTGCAGCACACTAATCTGCTCATGCAATGCCCTGACCTCTGCTCGATATGCTAGGAGCTCAGCATGTACCGCCTTATTATAGTCCATGGCTTGTGACCATGTTTGCTGGGCGTGCCTAGCCTCACTCTCTAAAAGCATAGCTGTGTGGAAATGATATCGCCTATCTCTAAACAACATGTTAAATCAGGCTCTCTGAAGAGCTCGTTCATCCTGGGTGTCCTCAAATCCAACATACATCTTATGAGTATCCCGAGCAAATTTGTCACTCTTTGGCTCAACTCCTCCAAAGTGGTCGGTGCCCTCTCCTCCATATCCCCAACCATGTCATCCCAAAATCCGTAATCCCATAGCCAACCTCTCTAGACATAGGACGTTTAGGGGGGCATCCACAATATCAACAAAACTATAATCAGTAGCATGAGTAACATCCAATCCAGGCTGTCTAGTAGCAGCAGCTGCAGAACTCTCCCCTACCTCAAACCTAGGAGCAGGAGCACTCTAACACAACCTCTTCTGAGGTAGCACATTAGCCTCGAGAACATCCTCCCTTCGCTTAGTAGCAAGTAATAGCAAAGGTGATGATGGTGCAGGTAATGGTAGTGGTGGTGATGGAATTTGGGGGAGTGGAGATGATAGTAGAGTAAGTGGAGATGGTGGTGGTGATGATGAAGGTAGTGCAGCAGCAACCGCAGTAATAAGTGCCTCAGTAGCAGCTGCCATAGGTGTTTGGGGTTGAACAGATATCCTAGCCTCGTGAAGTTTAGGTGATGGTGGTGTGGGTGCAGACTTGTTTGTCTCAAAAGGTTTTGTCTCCTCAACTGAGGGGACAGGATCATCAATAGGTACAACAGAAGATTTGAACAGAGCTAGATGATCCTCCTCCTCCTCATCATCATCCTCCTCCTCAGAGGCCTCCTCCTCATCCTCTTCATCAGCATCATCCTTGGAGGACTCCTTCTCCTCTTTCGTATCTCCTCCATCAGCAGGATAGTCTGCAGGATCCACCTTAGGGTCATCCTTCAGATCCTCCTCTGGATCCTACTCAGGGTCTGAGTCAGCAATGTAGCCCAGTGATAGGGTCGTCGGTGAAGCATCAGCAAGTAGAGGATGATACTCAATCAGAATATCATCATCTGACAGAGCTAGATACTCTGGGTATACTAGCTCAGGTTAACATACTCTGGTGAAAGCGGTGTCTGCTTTGGCTCCTCAGGACCAGGCACATAGTTTGGTGACAACGGTGGTGATACCCGCCCCTGATGGGCAACCTCCTTATAGGGATCCATAGCCAGGATACCTCATGACGGCTCTTCAGAAGAAATGGAAGTATATGACACAGTATAATGAACAAAATATGATGACATGACTATATTTGTAACAACCCAAAAAGAGTATATATAAGTACATATAAGACCAGTAGTAATATACGTAATATAATATAAACACGTATATCAATCATGTAAGCATCTAGTACAACCGACTAATGCAACCAAATAGTGTATGTATGTCCCGTGAAAACCTTTTGTATGATGGAATGTTTGAAAATGGTTATAGTCCAAGTAAAACATTTGACCTGGTTCTCTATAACCTTGGCTTTAGATACAAATCTGTAACACCCCCAAATTGGGTCGCATCGGAATAAGGGTCAAGGAGTGTTACTTCATAGATCAATAGCATAAGATATGAGAGAACGACCTCTATATGAGTCATTTGAAAATGATACATTGGATTTAATAAAGTTGTTTGTTACAAAAGCCCAAAGCTTAACTTGTTTATCCTTGTAAATGTAAAAGATTTTAATACATAACAAATATTTCCCAAATGTAATGCACTCAAATCTTTATGCAAAATGACTCCCAAAATGATGACATCCAATGTATCCTTGCACTTATACCACATTGACCTGATAAAAACATGCTTTAAAACATTAACATAAAGTTGGTGAATTCACAGGTTTAAGTAATATATAAAGTAGGACCGCAAGATTTCCAAGTGTATGACAAAGTAATGAATACAATATCACAAAATTAATTACGCCTGCTCTAAGCTCATGACACTGAAGCTACAAAATGTATGTACGTGCAAATTAATGCCAATAATATGCCCGTGTAGATGTTTAACCCGCAACATCCAAATCCGACATGGTATACATTCGTGGTTTTGGTACCGCCAAAACTGGTGAGCGCTACTTACCCGAACGAGGATGTCAATCCCAAATAGATCTATTCATAACATTTGCGCTTACAATAAGTAATTAACAGTTCATGATTCATAGGCATAGTGGGTTATCGCTACTTAGGCAAACTGGTAATTTGTTTTAAAGTGTACTTGCGTCTAAATGTAAAACAATGCATGTTTCTCACCCCAAAAGTTGTAAATCATTGTAATTTGTAGGAACATGTAATCTTATGATCAAACCAAGAACAAGAGTGAGATGTGGGTTGTGATATTAGAAAAAGAGAATGGATGGAAAATGGATGAATTGTATTATGTGTGAAAATATGAAAATGAAAACAACCAACCCCTCTCCAAGGCTAGGAGAGGGCTTATATACTTACATGATGGCCGGCCCATGGGCTATGATGGGCTTCCCATAGGCCTTGGGTCGGACTAGATTACTAATCTAATCATTATACTAACTACGAGCTAAGACCTGTTACAACTTAGAAGTGACCAACACTTTTTGTGTTTCCAACAATCTCCCCCTAAGGGAGGTCACTCCATTTTACAAAACTTTAAGCCTAGCATACTATGATTTGTCTTTAGTCTTTAGCTCGTCCTTTTGACATTCTCCTGTGAGTATGTTGTAGTGATCATTGATTTCTGGATTGAGCTTGATCCTTGAACTTGTATTTGACATTGTGATCTTGAGCATCTTGAGATCATCAACCAAGCACAATCTCGTCGCTATCTTAGTGAATCTTGCCATCTTGTGTAACTTGTGACTTTTGGACCAACATGCTCATACCTTTCTTGATTTGTTGACTTGAAAAGCTTTAATGTTGCATCTTTCTTGAAATTCTTTAACTTTAACACTTCGTCACTTCGAGAAAGACGTACAGTATCAGAGTAGCGGAAGTCTTGAAACATGTATTTGAGCCTTTCATGAAGTCCTTATGTTTGTCTATCGGGTATGAGCATGTGGCTATGGATCTTGTTAGTCAGCTGGAATCAGGAACCTCCACCACCATCTTTAAATAGCCTGCATAAAAACAGTAATCAGGAACCTCCACCACCATCTTTAAATAGCCTGCATAAAAACAGTTAGCAATAAAGCAGGGGGACGAATATGGCTTTGTCATTCACCCAGGTTTGGTTGGAGAAACCTTTAGATCCGTGAGGATCGACCTGTGATCAGATAGATTCAATTTAAGAAGAATCTTCTT
>BQNB010137419.1:0-10000 GCA_026074375.1 Tanacetum coccineum
ACAATTGTCTTTTTGGACGAACGCCTTTTGGGGAACCATAGAAAACAACCGGTGAGAAATTACTTCCATTATTCAACTTCTTTTTTCCAACAATTGGTGTATAAATCTGAAACAAAATTATTATATATAATTTTACATAATTAACAACATAAGCTGGCAATCATTAAAAATGTCTTACTAAAGCAATATTGATATTGATTAACATCATAATGCACTAGAAAATAAACATTAATGCACAACAAAATAAACATTAATGCGGTAGAAAAAAGTAGTTTAAAAGTTATAATTTGTCACTCATAATAAAACTAAGTACATATGTAGAATTCCATTCTTACCTCTTTTCCTTTGAAATCTTCAATTTTAGATTCACACTCTATATCAATGTTTTCAATTTCATCATCAAACTCATCGAATTTATTTTCAACATCTAGATCTTCGTCATCATCATCATCATCAGAATTTTCATTAGTATATGTATCCATTTGAATAACTACTTTTGGGAACAACGTTCTTCTTGTACATGATGCCATCGGATTATTATCATGTTAAGATGTTAATCTATTAGGTCATTAAGCTAATTTTTAGTACAGACTAAATTTTATTTACGGACTCAATTTAGCGTATGAATCTAATTGAAAGCCCAAACAAAAGAAAATAATATACCCAATTGCAAAATATACAAATTTAGCCCATGACTTTGTAAAGTATTTAGCAAGAATAAGAAATATTAATTTTTATTGTTATTTTTTTTAAAAAAGAATACACAAAGATTAAATTTTTTCATAGGAGATTATTAGCATAAATCGAAGATAATGAGTAAATACTAAGTGATATTGAAGTTGTTTTATATATATAATTTAGCTTTTAATTAGATATAATTAATTATATAAAATAAGATTAATTTCACAAGTAAAATTTGTTTACACATTGTAATAAAACTGGTACATCATGTTAATAAAACCCCAAAACACTTATAATCTTGTACATTATGTTAATAAAAACCCAAAAAACTTTAACCTCTAAAGCAAAATTTTAGTGTTATAATCATAAGTTTTTTTTACATTTAATGATCAATTTTTCTTTACGGTGATGCACTAGATTAATAAGTTTGATCCTCTACAATTGCAAGTACATAACAACATATACACTATGTATAATGTTATAATGTTGCTGCATCACTATGTTATTCTACTACATTATATCATTATATAAATTTCCAAAAGGGGTGTTTTTGGCAGCCGGACCGACAAGTTTGTAAAAGATACATTTTTCTCAATTGATCATCCTAATTATAAAGTTAAACTCTTAAATTCAAAACAAAAAACCCTTAACCTCTAAATACCAAATCCCTAAATCCAAAAACAATAAAGCTAAAACCTTAAACTCCAAAACCCTAAACACTAAAAAAAACCTACAAACCATAAACTCTAAATACAAAATTTATAGGAATTATTCTAGTACATCATAATGTTTTAATATTACTGTGATGTAGTGGAGATCACTGTCCGAAAACCGGACTGGATCGACCAAAATCGGACCGAACTGAAACCGACTTTGGCCAAATCACGGACCGAAGACTGGACCAAAATGTACCTGTCTGTCGATCCGGTCCTGGTAGGTCACAGTGTGATGTACTGCATTGATAAGTTTGATGCATTACAAATGCAAGTGCATCAAAACGTATAATCTAGTACATCATGCTAATAAAATCCCAAAAACTCTAACCTCTAACCTTAAATCTCAAATTAAGCATTTTAAAACTAAATTACAAGCAAATTGCATAATTAAAACTTCAGGGTCTATTCTATAATAACATAAAATCAATAACCGCGCCTTTTACACTCCACAAAAACACGCCACATTCATTTATATTGTTTCTCTAATTCCCCAATCAAAAAACACACACTTAAAATCTAACTATAGTTCGAACAAATTTACTCGAACTAACACCACCTGGTAACTATATCTTAATACATTTTTTGATAAAATTTTACTGCATCATTTATGTTTATTTTATAAATTAAATTGTTTTTATGTTTATTTTTTAGAAAAAAATAAGATGAAAGAAATAATGTTAAATTTTTTTGCCTATTATATCAATAACCGTAAACCTAAACGCTAAACCCGATTATTTTCCATGAAATGATAATAAAAACAGTGATTTAACTAACTTTATTAAGTGTTTTTCATCGTTTTTCTGTAATTAAATAGAACTTTAGGGTTCATTGTAATAATAACAAAAACCCCGCCCTATCTTTTCACAAATCCTGGTCATTTTTCATTTTAACAAAAAAAATCACTCTCTTAAAAACAACCACCAGATCTATTGTGTAAACGATGGTTAAAACAAATTCCCCAAATCTTTCAACATCTAGTGTAACCCTTGTCCTTTTGTGTGATTTAAATGTGCTAATTTAGTCCTTCGACTATTTGACGTTTGACAGCTTTATTAGAACCTATGCCGTGTTGATGGTGGTGAATGTATGAGAGATGAAGTGTTTTATGGTTTATGGTGTATAATGATCCTTTTTAGAGGATATTATTATGTTAATTGTAGTCCAAAATGGGTTTTTGGGGAAGAAAGGGTGAATATTTTACGAGCATAGTTTTTGAGTTTTAAGTGAACCCGACACGAAAATGATATCCCGGACCCCCCCCCCCCCCAACCCCCCAGGATTCCCCCATGGCCGGTTCTAGCCACTTGGGAGACAAGAGGCATTTTTGAAGCTTGATTGTCCTACCGATGTCTTTTGAATCTTCCATTCACAACCCAAACATAGTTCATTGGTTTTCAAAATCAAAACCTCAAACATTTTCTTTCACTTCCTATTGGCTCGCGAAAAACACACACACATACACATTTATTTTATGACTTTTGATCAAGAATATGGTGGTTTAGAGTGTTTCCGGGTAGATTCGAGTGTTTGGGTAATCATTAAAACTACGTTTGGGTAGTCGGTTCGCTTTCGTTCTCGCGTTTTGAAACACTCTTTATAAGTTACACAAATCTTGATTTAACTTGTACTTTTATGTGTTAAATGGTGCATAGATGTTAGTTGTACGGTGCGTTTGTTAAAAATCAAACACGAAAATTTCACAAATTTATATTAAGGGTGCGTTTGGGTTCGAACAAAAAGGAAACAAGAATAAATTTTTGTTAGTTTTGATACTGTGGTAGTGATGGTTGAAAAACATTTGCTTGCTATGTAGCTTATTTTGTCTATAGCTTATTGGCTTATTTTTAAGCATTTCGTGGCTTATTTTGAGCTTATTGGCTCATGACTTTTTAAGAGTATTCAAGGATAATGTTTTTGGTTATTTACCTTGTATGTTGTATATTCGTGGACTATTTTTATAGCTTATGGTGATAACCAAATACGATACGTAGCTTATTAGCTTATTTTTAAGCTTAATATATATATTTTGGAGCTTATGGGCTCACGGCCCAATAAGCCCTTTGTGAGCCATGGCTTATTTTGGGTTTATTGTGGTATAGTTACTTTGTTTACTTGTGTTTGGCTTAATTTCCACTTATGGGGCTTTTATTGGGACGGAATCTATTGCTATTTAATAATATATATATATATATATATATATATATATAAATATATATATAAATATATATTATATATTTGGTTGTGTGTGTAAAATCCTTAATGGATCCTTATTGGGCCTTAAAGCCCAATAAGCGTTAACTAGTCATTTTGTGAGTTTTAACGGACTTTTGGAAAGTGGAGTATACTTGTGAAATAATATTGAAAGTCATTTTGGGAAATAGGTTTTGATAAGCGTAGCGAAATGTGATTTTTAGATTGTGTCGGAAAATGGTGAAATTTGTGAAAAGTGGTTTAATTTAAGGTTTGAAAACATTGAAAATACGTACGGGTCATGCCGAAATTTCGTAAAAAGTCTATACTTAGAAATTTTACTTAAACGTGATTTTTCATTTTAATAATAAAATATTATTATTTTATTATTTTAATAAGTCGACTAAAAGACAAAAAATATAATTTTTCTCGAAACTCTTCTAAAATGTTTAACGTAAACAAACGTTTCATTTCGTATAGTATAAATGGTATAATTATTATAACTAAGTGTACTGAATGGATTTGTCTAAGTATATTATAAGTATTTATTATCTTATATTACTTAACTATTTTACTTATATAGTATAAGTATATTGTACTAAGATACAAGTTGGGATATGATATCGTTTAGAGTTAAGTCGTCAACCATCACACCACTAAAACGTTAAAGATAACCACACAACATACGTCTAGCCTCTATGCATCACACCTGAGAACTGTTTTGGAAATGAATGATTAAAATGGGACATTAACTGGACTAGGTCGTGTGCGAACGTCATTGCATTTGCTTGTGTGATTGAGATTTGGTTGCTAAAGACTTGCTTGAGGTGAGTTCTCGTAGCCCCACTTTTTAAATCTTTTTCATTGGGGGAAAATAATACTCAAATGTGTTTTGAACTGTTGTCTGAACTGTGCGAAATGTGGTTTTGTTTTTGGGACAATTTATGTGCTTATGACTGCTATGTGAATATATGTAATGTGATTTTACTTGCATGTACTATGTTTAGCATGGCAAGGGTTGTGATTTTACTTACATGTATTGTGTTTGGCATGGCAAGGGTTGTGATTTTACTTGCATGTACTGTGTTTGGCATGGAAAGGGTTGTGGTCCTGCCCTAATATAGTACTCCAGCTGGTAGGCCCTTTAAGTGCGTAAGTGACATATCGAAGTTGCGGATCCAAGAGCATTGGTATATGCTAGTTTTGGTGACTAGCGGGGATGCTAGGTCATCGCACATGATTAGCGGGGATGCTAAGTCATGGGTTTGTTGCATATATTCCCCCCAACCTCTTTTCCCCCAAAATAAATGTCATATAGATATTGTCCACTGTTTTACATAATTGCACAACACTGGGTTTGGAGTCTATAACTACGAGCTCACCAACATTATTGTTGATGTTTTTGAGTATCATTTTTAGGTGAAATAAATGATCGTTAAGGTTGTGATGCATGTAGCATAATTTTGAGGAGAATCCCGTAAGAATCTTTGGGGGGGTTTGCGAAGTCTTGAAATTGAGTATTGTTATGGATTGTTTCTGCTTTGTTTTATTTTCTTTGAGTATTAAGGTTTAAAGATTTGTGTGGACTCCTGCGTGGGCTTAAGATTGTAATAATTGGTGACTATGTGTTGTGTTCTTGATTTGGGACATCACTGAAGGTTGTATTGAGGTTGATGGTCATCATGACACTTTTTCATTTATGTATCTTAGTATTTATCTATTTTGTATCTTGTGTTATGATTGATCATTATGTTGCATTCTTGTGTTTCCGCCTATGTCAGGGTGTGACAGATTGGTATCAGAGCCACGTTGTAGAGAACTAGGTGGTTTGGTCTAGACTATAACCTAGGAACCTTCATATAGTTTCATTATAGGATCTATGTGCGCGGTGTTCCGCTTATACGTGCTTATATGAGTATAAGGTACATAGCATTAGTTAAGTCATTCATTTAAATGGGTGAGCCTAATACTGGGTACGACTGGGAAAGGATACAAATATAAATACGGTGGCCAATGTAGTTATAAATGTAGCCCGACTCAAGCGTATTTGGTATTATTGTTCACACAAATTGGTGTTGACACCTTAGGACCGTATATTTTATATATATATATATATATATATATATATATATATAATATATTTCATATATATTTATTTATAGATATGTATATTATATATATATATATATATACATATTTTAACATTTACATATATATATTACATATATATATATAAGGATATATACATATGGGGTTTATTAGGACCATATATGAGTTAAAGTTTTCCTCCTACCTAACTTGCAGTACATTTCGACATATTAGGCTACCAAAGATAAATCGACCTGACCCGAAGTGCTGGCGGGCCTGTTGCCGAACCACGATGAGGGGGAACGGGTGGACGAGCTGGTAGAGAAGGTGGAAGAGTGAGAGAGCCTAGGAGGAGAAATGTTAATCCAACAGATGAACCTGATGGTCAAGGGAATGACCATGGAGCAAGAGCTAATGAAGGTGTTGGGGCAAATGGAGGTGTGGATGGAGTCTCTGACTTCTCCACAATCATTGCCCAGCAATTGCAAAATATGTTACCTACCATTCTAGCTCAAGTAGACAATTATGATAACAATCAGGAGAACATTGTCAATGACAACATCCAGGGGGATGTTAGGAATGTCATTGTGAACAATGATAGGAGAGGTTGTACGTATAAGGAGTTCTTAGCTTGTAATCCTAAGGAGTATGGTAGTAAGGGAGGTGCTATAGTGTATACCCGTTGGATTGAAAAGATGGAGTCAATTCAGGACATGAGTGGATGTGGGGATAACCAAAAAGTGAAATACACTGCTGGTTCATTTATAGGTAAGGATCTCACTTGGTGGAACTCTCAAATCCACACTAGGAGTCGAGAGGCCGCAGTTAGTATGGCTTGGGAGGATTTTAAGATTTTAATGAGGGAGGAATTATGTCCTAGTAATGAGATGCAAATGTTAGAAACTGAGTTGTGGAATCACGCCATGGTCGAGGCTGGCCATGCGACGTATACTGATAGGTTCCATGAGTTGGCTAGGTTAGTTGCACAATTAGTAACCTCATAAAACAAGAAGATTGAGAGGTATGTGTATGGCCTAGCTCCACAGATTCGAGGAATAGTGGCAGCAACAGAGTCAAAGACTATGCAAAAGACGATGCAGTTAGCCAGTGCACTAACTGATGAAGCCATTAGGAATTGATCAATTAAGAAGAGTACTTAGAAGAGAAGGAATGTGGGGAACCTAGCAAGGATAAGAATAGGAAGGATGATAATAAGAGGACTAAAACTAGAAATGCTTTTGCTACAACCACAAACCCGGTTATGAGAGAAAACACGGGTGCGGTACCGAAGTGTACCACCTGTAACTTTGATCATCAACCTGGGGTGCCTTGTCGCACTTGTTACAATTGTAACCGCCCAGGACATTTTGCTAAGGACTATAGAGGGGTGCCAAGGAATGGGAACCCGATGAATGCTAGAAATCCAATAGTTGCTCGTGGAGCATGCTATGAGTGTGGGGGTACCGACCAAATCAGGTAAGCATATCCTAGGTTGAACAAAGCACAAGGGCCAGCAGGAAACCGTCCAAACCAAGCTCTAGCTATAGAAGGGGGTCAGGGTCGTGGGAACAACGATAATCAGGCTAGGGGAAGGGCATTTATGATAGGAGCAGAGGAGGCTCGCCAGGACCTGAACATCGTAACTAGTACGTTTATTTTAAACAATAATTATGCCACAACCTTATTTGACTCAGGAGCCGATTATAGTTTCGTTTCCACTACTTTCTTACATTTGTTAGGCATAGAGCCTAATGATTTAGGATTCAGTTATGAGAATGAGATAGCTAGCGGGCAGCTAGTAGAGATTGATAAGGTTATTCGAGGTTGTAAATTGGTAATAGAAGGTCACGTGTTTGACATTAACTTAATACCGTTTAGGAGTAGAAGTTTTGATGTGATCATAGGTATGAATTGGTTGTCTGATCACAAGGCTGAAATAATTTGCTACGATAAGGTAGTGAGAATACCACTAATAGATGGTAAGGTGCTTAGAGTGTTAGGAGAAAGAACGGAAGAGAAAGCAAGACAATTGAGGAGTGCTAAGGTTGAGGAACAGAAGTTAGGAGAAATTGTTGTGGTGAGAGATTTTCCTGAGGTATTTCTGGATGACCTATCAAGATTTCCACCTATTTGGGAAATCTAATTTCGGATTGAGTTAATCCCTGGAGCAATACCGGTTTCAAAATCTCCCTATCGATTGGCACCTTCTGAAATGGAGGAGTTGTCAGAACAACTCAAAGAACTTCAGGACAAGGGTTTCATTCGACCAAGCTCATCGCCTTGGGGAGCATCGGTATTATTTGTTAAGAAGAAAGATGGTTCTTTTAGGATGTGCATTGATTATAGAGAACTAAACAAGTTGACCATTAAGAATCACTATCCACTTCCTAGGATAGATGATCTATTTGATCAACTGCACGGATTGCAATACTTCTTTAAGATAGATCTTAGGTCTGGATACCACCAGCTGAGAGTGCATGAGGATGACATTCCAAAGACCGCATTTAGGACCCGATATGGACATCTCGAGTTCACGATGATGCCCTTTGGTCTGACGAATGCACCAGCGGTATTCATGGATCTGATGAACCGAGTATGTAGGCCCTATCTAGACAAGTTTGTGATAGTGTTCATAGATGATATCTTGATTTATTCTAAGACCCGGGAGGAGTATGAAATGCACTTAGGGTTAGTTTTGGAGTTATTGAGGAAGGAGAAACTGTATGCTAAGTTTTCTAAGTGTAAATTCTGGTTGCGAGAAGTACAGTTTCTTAAGCATGTGATTAATGGTGATGGTATTCACGTAGATTCTAGTAAGACTGAAGCTGTTAAAAATTGGAAATCCCCTAGAACTCCGACTAATGTTCGATCATTCTTAGGCTTGACTGGGTACTATTGTAGGTTTATTAAGAACTTTTCTAAGATAGCTAAGACTCTTACTATCTTGACTCAGAAGTGTAAGACTTTCGATTAGGGTGAAGAGCATGAATTGGCATTTCAAATTTTGAAGTATAAGTTGTGTAATGCGCCTGTTCTAGCTCCCCTCGATGGACCGAAAGACTTAGTGGTGTTAGGACTAGATTGTGTGTTGATGCAGATGGGTAAAGTGATAGCATATACGTCTAGGCAGTTGAAAATTTATGACAAGAATTATACCACCCATGATTTGGAACTGGGTGCTGTTGTGTTTGCCCTTAAGATCTGGAGACATTATCTA
Source organism: Tanacetum coccineum (assembly GCA_026074375.1). Taxonomy (NCBI): domain Eukaryota; kingdom Viridiplantae; phylum Streptophyta; class Magnoliopsida; order Asterales; family Asteraceae; genus Tanacetum; species Tanacetum coccineum. Next base: position 8,893 of record BQNB010137419.1, read on the forward strand.
TATGAGACAAAGAGTGTGATATATACCGATCATAAGAGTCTCCAACATATCTTTAGTCAAAATGAATTGAACATGCGACAGCGTCGCTAGATAGAGGTTTTTAGTGATTATGACTGTGAAATTCGCTACCACCCTGGTAAGGCGAACGTAGTAGCTGATGCACTGAGTAGGAAAGAGAGAGTGAAACCCAAGAGAGTTCGAGCTATGAATATGACTTTTCAGTCGAGTATCAAGAATAGGATACTAGCGGCTCAGAAGGAAGCATGTGATGAGACTGCGGGATTGCAGAACGGTTTAGATAAGATGATAGAACATAGGAGCGATGAAGCTTTATACTACCTGGATCAAATATGGATTCCTTTAAAGGGTGATGTGAGAACCCTAATAATGGACGAAGCTCATAAATACCCTGATAATGGACAAAGCTCATAAGTCAAAGTACTTTATACACCCAGGAGCTGATAATATGTATTATGACCTTAGAGATAGGTATTGGTGGCCGGGAATGAAGAAAGATATAGCGGTATATGTTAGTAGGTGTTTGACTTGTTTGATGGTTAAGGTTGAGCATTAGAGGCCATCTGGTCTGCTGCAGCAACTTGAGATCCCTGAATGGAAATGGGAGAGAATAGCTATGGATTTTGTGACTAAGTTATTTAGGACTAGTAGTGGGCATGACATAATCTGGGTCATTGTGGACCGGTTGACTAAGTCTGTTCATTTTCTACCTATGCGCCAGGATTATAAGATGGAAAGGTTGGCTAGATTGTATCTGAATGAGATAGTAGCTAGGCATGATGTGTTGATCTCGATCATATCAGATCGTGATAGTCGCTTCACATCAAGATTTTGGTAGTCAATGCAAGAGGCATTAGGAACTAAGTTAGACATGACTACGGCTTACCACCCTCAAACCAACGGTCAGAGTGAGCATAAAATTCAGACTTTGGAAAACATGCTCAGAGCGTGTGTCCTAGACTTCAGGGGAAGTTGGGATGCTCATCTTCCACTGGTTGAGTTTTCGTATAACAATAGTTATCATTCTAGTGTGAGGTGTGTGTTGTTTGAGGCTTTGTATGGTAGAAAGTGTTATTCGCCGATTATGTGG
>BQNB010137419.1:15000-17855 GCA_026074375.1 Tanacetum coccineum
TTGTGTTTTTATTGATATAAGTATGCTATATTCAAAGTTTGATTCAAACTAACATCATGTTTTCTTCTAGATTTGGAACAAAATGTAGAAAAAAATGGATATAAAACGTGTTTAAGAAAGTTGCATGCAAGGTGTTTGATAAAATGTCTTAACTAGAAATTTAAGGTTACATTAGCTTAGGCTAAGTGAGTTTTATGTGCTCGAAAAGTTTTTTGTATGTGTTTGAATTGCAGTTGTTGTATGAAGTGATGCAGTAGGTAGATGTTAGTTGTTATAAAGTTAGATTAGGTTAGGCTAAGTGAGTTTTATTTTCCAAAAAACAAATGTGTGTATGTTTAAATGATTAATGCAGTTGTTGTATTGAAGTGATGCAATAGGTAGATGTTAGTTGCATATGAGGTTAAATTATGTTAGGCGAAATGTGTTTGATGTGCCGAAAAGTGTCCATGTGTGTGTTTTAATGCTTAAAGTAGTTGTTGTATTGAAGTGATGCAATAAGGACTTATGTGTGGTTTATAAGTTTATGTTAGGTTACGCGCAGAGTGTATTAGTTGTCGAAAAGTGTATTGTGTGTGTTTGTGTGCTATTAATGCATCTAGTGTTGAGTCTAGGTTAGTTTACGCACAAAGCGTTTTAGTTATCAAAAATTGTATATGTGTGTTTGTGTGCTATTAATGCAGCTGGTGTAATAAAGTGATGCAGTAGGGACTTGTTTGTGGCATATTTAAAGTTGTTTTTACACTAACAACCTCTTCACCTTATTCTTCTTGTTGTTCATCACTTTTACCTATTACATTATGAACAAAAATCACTAACAAAATACTTAAACACTCAACTACATTAACTCTTTAAAAAAGGTGCATCATAGACAATCAAACAAGCATTCATATACAATTTACGCACAAACAATTTAATCTGCATATTATCTAAGCTAAACTAGAGCATAATACTAAAAGACCCTACTACATTAACTCTATTAAACAAGGTGCATTATAGACACACAAACACGCAAACATAAACACTTTGCACGCAGATAAGTTAATCTGCATGTTATCTAAATGAAACATATGAACATAATTTAATACCATACTGAATCATAGTCATTTATCTACTACATCACATACAACCATAGTCATTCAGAATGATTAACCTAGACTCAAACATGATAAACAATCATGTACTGCATTAATTTAACACAAAAAAGCAGACATACACACTTTCAGACGCCTAACACTTTCTGCACATACCCTAACCTAGACACACACCCGATAAACAAGCATGTACCACATTACTTCTTTACAACAGTCACATTAATATTACCCAAACACACACATACACAAACACATTTTCAAACACTTAACACGTTCTGCGAGAACTCTAACCTAGACTCGCACCCTATAAAATAAATATGTACTGCATTACCTCTATAAACAAACTGCATTAACTTTAATACAAACACGCACACATACCTAATTTTAGACGCTTAATACATTCTGCGCGAACACTAATCTAGACCCGCACCTAATAAAACAAGTATGTACAGCATTACGTCTATAAACAAACTGCATTAACATTAAGCAAACACGCACACATACACAATTTTAGATGCTTAATACATTATGCGCGAACACTAACCTAGACTCACATCCAATAAAACATTTATTTACTGCATTACTTCTATAAACAAACTGCATTAATTTTATCCGAACATGCAGACATAAGCACTTTTATACGCCTAAGTCTTTTCTGTGCGTAACCTTACCTTGACACACACCAGATAAACAATCATGTACTTCATTATTTTCATAAAAACAAGCATACATACACACTTATAGACGCCTAACACTTTCTACACATACCCTAAACTAGACACACACCCGATAAACAAGCATGTACCACATTACTTCTTTACAACAACCGCATTAACGCACACAGACACATTTTCAAACACTTAACGTGTTCTGTGCAAACCCTAACCTAGAGTCGCACCCAATAAAACAAATATGCACTGCATAACTTCAATAAACAAATTGAATTAACTTTAAAAAAACACACACACATACCCAATTTTAGAGGCCTAATACATTCTGTGCGAACCCTAACCTAGACTCGCACCCAATAAAACAAATATGTACTGCATTACCTCTATAAACAAACTGCATTAACTTTAATCAAACACGCACACATACCTAATTTTAGACGCTTAATACATTCTGCGTGAACCCTAACCTAGACTCACACCTGATAAAACAAATATGCACTGCATTACGTCTATAAACAAACTGCATTAACTTTAAGCAAACACGCACACATACCTAATTTTAGACGCCTAATACATTCTACATGAACCCTAACCTAGACTCGCACCCGATAAAACAAGTATCTACTGCATTACGTCTATAAACAAACTGCATTAACTTTAAGCAAACACGCACACATAATAAATTTTAGACTAATAATACATTCTGCGCAAACCCTAACCTAGACTCGCACCCGATAAAACAAATATGTACTGCATTACCTCTATAAATAAACTACATTAACTTTAAACAAACACGCATACATAACCAATTTTAGACGCCTAATACATTCTGCGTAAACCTTAACCTAAACTCACACCCGATAAAACAAATATGCACTTCATTACCTTTATAAAAGAAATGCATTAACTTTAATCAAACACGCACACATACCCAATTTTAGACGCCTAACACATTCTGCGTGAACCCTAACCTAGACTTGCACCTGATAAAACAAGTATGTACCGCATTACGTCTATAAACAAACTGCATTAACTTTAAGCAAACATGCACACATACTAAATTTTAGAATCCTAATACATTATGCGTGAACGT
>BQNB010137420.1:2465-17855 GCA_026074375.1 Tanacetum coccineum
TGCTAGCTTATAAAATAAGCCATCGTTAAGCCAAGTCGTGAGCTTATTAGCCCATGGTTTGGGCTTGGATTTTGGGCCGAGGCCCGTTAAGCCCGGTAAGCCTATTTGGGCTAATTTGTTAAGTCCAATAAGCTCAAATGTCTTTTTAATACTCATAATAAGCCACGAAAATAAGCCATGTGAATAAGCCAAAACTTAAATAATCAAGAATGGGTTTCCTTTGTTTCCTTCTTGGTTCGAAAGCCTTATAAGCCCAAATAAGCCCATTCGAGCTTAATAATAAGCCGAATAAGCCAATAAGCCCAATGATAAAATATTTTTATTACACAAAAATAACCATAACAACACATTCCTTATGTTTTATTTATTTTTAGTCAAAACATTTATAAACCCTTTTTAAAGTTTTGTAAAATCTTAAACCTTGGTTTTTCTAAAAATGATTGTACAACCCTTATTTATGCATTAAGAGGTTAACAAAAGTACTAATCTTTTTAAGAAAATATTACTTACCAAAAGAGGGTTCCTAAGAAGGGATTAATGATCAAAGTAACAACCCAAATGTTGTTAAAATACCCAAATAACTATAAGGATCAACCCACAATACTCTTTAGCTTAAAGAATCTTGATCAAAATTTGGAAATGGATGATTTAAAGGGGTGTTTGGTTTTGGACAAACACAAGAGGAAAGAGGAGAGAAAGAAAAGTTTTTATGTGTGTTTTTCTTGAGAGATGATTTGTTTGAGATGAATGAGAGGTGAATGCACCTAGTCACAAAATATATAAACACTAAATGGTATACATGAAGCAAAAATATCAAGGAAACCATTTAGCAAAGTTTTAGGAATTATGTTGGTGTTGGTGTTGGCGGACGAGCATAAGAAAGGGGAGGGGAGGGGACCAATTTGGTCTCATTTATTTTAGGGACATGAAAGGTGGTAATATTTGAATTCTATATATTTTCCATGCACACAATATCTTACTAGGGCCATTTATGGTATACACAAAACTAAAAACCGTGCTAACTCAACTGAAAAATATGGAAATTTAAATATCTAACCGAAATGTAAAAACGATGCATGTACCAAAAGACTACATTAAATAGCAAGCCAGAACGCGTCCGGTAACTATTTTAAATCAAACGCAAGAAACTCCTCGGTTAAGCATAATAATTAACACATAATTATTGAAAGTCAAACTAGTATACGGGAAAGTCAACAAAAATAAATTAGACATTTTTACGGGTGTTACAGGACATATATGCTAAACCCCTTTAGATTTCATTTGAAGAATCTTTTAAAGGTTCAAGGTTTGTTCCATCAATGTTCAGCATACCTAGTTAAACAATCAATCTTTTGAAAGTTAGTTCATCTAGTGGCTTGGTGAAGATATCAGCAAGTTGATATTGAGTGGAAATGAAATGCAATTCAATGTCCCCTTTTATGATATGATCTCTAATAAAGTGATATCGAATATCAATATGCTTTGTTTTTAAGTGCAACACTAGATTATTTGAAATTGCAATAACACTTGTGTTATCACAAAATATAGGCACGTTCTCATATACAATGTCATAATCATTGAGCTGACTCTTCATTCAAAGTATATTGGCACAACATCTAGAAACAGGCACATATTTAGCTTCAGCTGAAGACATAGCTACATATTGCTGTTTCTTAGCACTCCAGCACACAAGTTTGCCTCTTAGAAACTGATAAGCATCTGGAGTACTTTTCCTGTCCATGTTGCATCCAACATAGTCAGAGTCTGAGTATCATTAAAGGTCAAAACATAAACATTTTAGATACCAAAGACTAAGACTTGAAGTACCTTTTAGGTACCTAAAAATTCTATTTACAGCAATAAGGTGTGAGTCCTTAGGATTTGCTTGATATCTTGCACAGAGACAGGTTGAGAATTGTTTCTCGGGTCTGCTTATTGTTAGGTACATTAGTGATCCAGTCATACCTCTATACTGAGTCTCATTTACAGCTTTGCCATTAAGATCGGGTCCTAAGTTATTAGGGGGTACCATTAGAGTTTTCACTAATGCACTATTTATGTCATATTTCTTTAGCATATCTTTGACATAGTTTTCTTAGTTGATGGAAATGCCTCTTTCAAATTGTTTAATCTGAAATCTAAAGAAATACGTGAGGACACTCATCATGCTCATTTCATACCTTTTGGTCATTAGTTTAGCAAACTGTTTGCAAAGCTTTGTGCTAGTTGACCCAAAAATGATATAATCAACATAGATTTGAACCAAAATAGCATCAGTTTTGGTTTTGTATACATACAGTGTGTTGTCTGTATTTCCTGAGGATGATTGAAAGAGTTTCATACCATTCCCTTAGAGCCTATTTAAGTCCATAAAGGGCTTTGTCCAGTTTGCAGACATGGTTTGGGAATTCACTAATCTCAAAACCTGGAGGTTGTTGAACATAAACTTCCTCTTTCAGTTTACCATTTAGGAATGCACTTTTGACATCTATTTGTTAAACTGTGAAGTTCATGTAAGTGGCAAAGGCAAGAAAGATCCAAATTGCTTCAAGTCTTGCAACTAGAGCAAAAGTTTCATCAGAGTCTATGCCTTCTTCTTAACTGTGGCCTTGAGCTACCAGCCTTGCCTTGTTTTTCTTATCACAATACCAGTTTCATCCTTTTTGTTTCTAAAAATCTAAATGAAACCCTTTTTTATTAGCTTATAGGCATCTCTAGCCACCTTTGTATATATCTAATTATGGATTTCCTATAAGGTAGAGGAACAAGTGTCCAGAATTTGTTTCTAGCAAATTGATTTAGTTCCAATTGCATGGCATTAACCCATCCAGGATGCTTAAGTGCTTCAGAGACCTTTTTAGGTTCTTCTTTAGAGAGAAAGTCTACAAACAAACATTTATAAGCTAGAGAAACACTTAATTCCTTAGCCATTGCCATTGTAAGCATTCTAGCTCTTGGATTACCCACAATGTTAATTAGATCAATGTGTTTATCTTTAGACCATCAGTATTGAGGAGCTGGAGAGGTTAATGATGGGATGATAGTGGACATTTCAGGTAGGATTTGTGAAACTGTGTTTGAAACTGAAGCATCCTTAGTTTTAGAGGATGGTTGTTCAGTGATCTGAACATCTTCAATGATTGTGAGATTATCAATGGTATTTTCATCAATGGTGTGATTTGAGTGTTTAGCATGATCATCATTTAAGATTTCATCATTTTGAGTAGGTTGATCATTTTGATCAAGTTGATCATTTTGATCACATGAAGCAGCAACTTCAGTAACAACATGTTCAGGTCTTTCATTAACTTCATACCTTTGAGATGGTTCAAAGTGATGAAGAAATTCATTAGGTGGGTATCTTTTAGTTTCAACAATAGTGAGGTCATCAACTGAAGGTTTTAAAAACTTAACAGCTTTAGTTCTTTCATCAAAGGTGTTGTGATAGGTTTCTTTAATTTGTTGTCTTTTTGCGTTGAAGACTCTGAAGGCTTTGGATACAAGAGAGTGTCCAAGGAAGTAACCATCATCAGATTTCTCATCAAACTTTTCTAAATGGTCTTTTTGATTATGAATGTATATTGGACATCTAAAGACATGAAGGAAACTGATGTTTTGAAGTCTCCCATGAAATATTTCATAAGGAATTTTGATATGCTTTTTGAAAATAGTAGACCTGTTTTGAGTGTAACATTCAATGGCTACAGCTTTAGTCTAGTATTGTTTAGAAAATACAAATCCAGAGAGCGTTGTTCTTGCAACTTCTATGAGAGTTTTATTTTTCCTTTCAGTAACACCATTTTGTTCAGGTGTGTAAGGAGAGGAAAAGTTTTGTGAGATCTCTATTTCATCACAGAAGTTGACAAGAATGCTATTTCTAAATTCAGTACCATTGTTAGTTCTGAGTTGTTTGACATGAATGTAATTTTGATTTTTAACTCTTTTGATGAAAGACATAATGGTTTCAGGTGCATGACTTTTCTTCTTCAAGACGTATACCCATGTGTACCTTGAGTACTCATCAACAATGACAAGGGTATATTTCTCATGATTGATAGACATAGGAGTTACAGGTTTAAATAAATCCATGTGAAGAAGATGAAGATATTTCTTGATTGATGTTGTTTGTTTTGTTTTGAAACTGACTATGTGATGTTTTCCCTTTTCACATAATAAACATGGTTTGTCCTTTGAGTAGACAAGATATGTAAGACTAATAACAAGATTTTGTTTGGCTAGTTGATTGATTTTTTTGAAGTTTAGATATGAGAGTCTTTTGTGTCAAAGCCAATTTAGACTTTCAGATGCTTTAGCAAAGAAACAATATTCTTTTGCTGAAGAGGTCATGTCAAGAACATAGACATCTCTTAATTTGTAAAGGTAATTCCTCTTTTCAAGAACATAGACATCTCTTACAGTTGATTACTTGTTTTGAAGTCTAGATATGAGAGTCTTTTGTGTCAAAGCCAATTTAGACTTTTAGATGCTTTAGCAAAGAAATAAGATTCTTATGTTGAAGAGGTCATGTCAAGAACATAGACATGTCTTACTTTGTGAGCAATCATCACAACTTCTTTGTTGGAAATGAAGATAATTCTTCTTTTCTCAGCAACTTGAACAATATATTTAGCATCACATAGTTAACTTATGCTAACTAGATTGTACTTAAGACTATTTATAAATGCTACTTTTGTGAAAACTATACCATTACATTTAATAGAACCATATCCTTTAGTGGTGCATGTAGAGTCATCTCCAAATACCACTTTAGGGCTTGGTCATTCTACATATTTGTGCAGATAGCTTTTGACACTAGTCATATTCCTTGAGTATCCACTATCTAGGTACCAGATGGGCTTCCTAATGTCACTCTTTCTCATGGAGATCTTGACCCATTCACCATTTTTGGCACTTTCTTTTCCCAGAATACCACTTTCATCATCAGCCGGTGCCATGAGCACTTTTACCTCTACCATTTCATTATCATCAGATGACACTTCCTATTCATCCCCCTCATATGCTTCAGCAACTAAACCTTGGTTTCTAACTTGAGAGGATTTGGATGTTGAAGCACCAGAACTGAGGATGGCCAGTTTAGCCTTGACTTTGTTGTATTTTGCTTCAAAGTCTTTGTTGGGCCTTACTTTAGGTTTGTGTTGTTGAAATAAACTAATGAACATTGGTTGAGGATTGTTTTGAAAGGGTGATGAGTATGAGGGAACAAAGGTCTTTGAGAAATAGTCCCTTGCAAAGTAACATTTTCTACCACATTTGTGGCATTTAGTTTGGTCAGTTGCCTTTGCACCACTAAAAGAGCTCTTTCAAGAAATTCCATTTTTAGGTCATTCATGTATTCTTGACTGCTTCTTGTATCCTCCTCATCAGCAGGACTATCTTGAAAGTCCTAGAAAATAGAGGTTAAGATGAAAGCAGTTGACAAGGAAGTAGCAGTGGTTAGAGACTTTTTCTTTTCAATATCATAAATACTATCAATGAGGTTTTCTTCATACTTGAGTTTGCCAAATAGATAATCAAGATTAGAATCCCTAACATTGTTAGAATTTCTAAGACTTTGGCAAAAACTTAGCCACTTCTTTGGTAACCCATTGATGAAACTAGTAATTATTTTAAGCATTGAAAGTTTAATGACATCATTTACTAATTCATACATCAAAGCTTTGTATCTGGTGAATGTTTGTGTCAATGTTTCGAATTCCTTGAATATGAAGGTATTATAACACAGCTTGAGGTACATGGCCTTATTTTCTTTCACATTAGATGGGCCCTCCTGATATAGTCATGTTGATTTTTTTGTTTCACAATTGTTAACAAAATTCATTTAGTCATCTGGTAAGACAAACATAATGAGACTTTTAAGTCGCTAATCTAAGTTAGCAGTCTTTCTTTCACTGTCTGTCTGGTTTTCGCACACCAGCTGTCATTGGGACATATGGACCATTAACAATAATGTTTTTGAATTGAGGTTCAATACCAACTATGTGGCACATAAACCTTTTCTTCTAATTTGTGAAGTTTTCTTCCTCTAGTAAGGGAACAACATTTAACTGGCCGCCCTTATATTCTAGAGATTATGGTATATCTGCTGCCATTTATGGATGTTGATTTTAAAAATCTTTTGAGCAGTTTAAGAAAACTTTTTGACAAGGTTTTATAAATCAATTTGCTCAGATACTACTTGATGGTCCCCTTGAATGTGATATATGGTTTATCAAGTTAAACTAATCACATTCAAGGCAACAAAGTGTATGTTTTAAACAATGATGTAAGACGTTATAAGAATAAGTTTAAAACAACACAGGATATACTTTTCAACGTATAAATTCTTATCAAAACAAATTAAAGAATCTATGGCAGATGTGTTTCAAAAGCTTTAAATTTATAATGACTGAAAATACTGATTTATTAGACGGAACACACGGGTAAAAGTATAACCCACGTATGTAGTATAATCTTTAGGTAAGACCAGGTCGTTCCACAGGATTGGTAATTCTAAGTAAAGTCAGGACGTTTTACGAAAAGTTATCTTATAGACTGCCATGATCTACAGATAAGGGTGAAATTCAAGATATAAAAACAATGTTTATTTGGGAGATAAGAGTGAATAAGATCAAACTTGGGAAGATAATGAGTTCATGAATTTTAGCATAATTGATTGAAGAAACGGGTAGTTTACTTAAAAGATTGTCTATTTCTCATAATCAAAAATTCTTTCGGCCTTTACTTTTAATTATAAAAAAATGCTTTAAGTTCAATTCGCGTTTTGGAAATAATAAATATAAACTTTCTCATCCATGTTCGTTAGACATGAGGTTGAGCCTTAAACCTTTTTATTCTTGGGTTAATGATCATTTTAATAGCCAATCCTCACAACGCTAAGATCGAGTTGTTCATAGACAAACAACTAGAAATCAAGCACAAAGCCGGAGCCTTTCGACCTATATCCAGACTAAGTGGTGATCAAATGATGATTAAAGAATCCAAGTATAAAAACATCAAGTTCATATTTGTTAATTCCAAAAGATTATTAATTTATCCAAGTTTGATCCATAATACCCTCATGATTCCCAAATAAACATGATAGACTACTCCATAATCATAGAAACAAAATACATAACAAGCATGATAGATTCAGAAAACATTGTATTCAATAAGGATAACGTGTTTATAACGATTCCTCAAGCAAATTATATGGTTCTTACAAGAACTCTCTTCGAATGAAATAATAGTAACCTGGAAATTCAACTAATAACACTTCTTCCACAGGCTCTTGAGATAAAATGTAGCTTTTTTGAATGATTATAACCTGGAAATAATAAAGATCCTAAGGACACTTCAACTTTTCCCACACCTTCTTTCTAAAGAGAACTACTTAGATTGAGAGATAATAGAGTGGAATGAGATGGAATGAGATGGTTTGAGCCTCTAATTCGTGCTCTATTTTTTGTGTAGGTGAGAGCATTAAGTTGTGGGAATTGGGTGGAGTGAAAGGTATGCATAATCATTGCCAATCATATTGATTTTGGTAGTACTGCAGGTCAAAGTGTGCGCACTGGTGTAATTTGTTGCGCCGTACTTGGCTGGAATTAGATTGCATTAACCCGCTTGAAGGACGCCGCACTTCTATGATTTTTCTGGTTTCTCAGTGCGACGCTCTTTGGCTTTTTTCTGCATCTTCTCTTCTAGATCCTTCTCTTGACGACCGTTAGTATATTTAACGTAATATCTTTACGCTTTTAGTCATTTTCGTCATTCTTGGTCCTGAAACAATTATTATACCAACAAGCAACTAAACATGCAATATTTCATGCGTTAACATATATATTTCGTATATTTTTGAGGGATATTTTATGTATATTTGGAGCGTTATCAAATCCCCCCATACTTAGCTTATTGCTTGCCCTCAAGCAATCAAAGCGAAAACATTTCGTTTTAGTAAAATAGACTAATGATCACAAACATAGATAATGCGACAAAGCAACTCACGAATTTATAGATAAGACTATTTTCACACTCGCTCAATTTAGCGAAATAGATAGTAAACGGAAGTCACTCATACGCGCAGTCATGAAATGTTGAAATTACCATAAGCTTGTACAAGAAACTAAACTTCACCGATATGGCGTAAGCACCAAACATAAACATCAAAAGAGGCAATTTATCTAGTGACATATATTATTTTTTATATTTGTTGAAAAAGGTTTATAATAAAATCATAATCCACCTTATCTGTAATGTAACAGATAATTTCTTCCTTCATCACTTTTTTTCAACTTTGGCTTATTTTTGCCTTATTTCACTTTAACTTGGGGGAACTTGCTTTTCCCCATACTTAGGATAAGCATACTACTTCAAACGAACTTAAAAGTTTGCAACCTTTGCACTTCATTATAATAGCGATATCAACATATAAGCTCATCAATTTGTACGGAAAAAATTCTAGATAATTTAATTAAAAAGTTTTTTGAACAAAATTATTGTATACTTATATTTATATTTTTATCACCTCTTAATCAGTAAAATGTTTATAACATGCAAATGTGTTCATACTGCGGTCTCGTAAAGATTTCAAGCACAAGTTCTAGAATTAACAAATCACCGGCACACTCGTATAATTTTAAATCGATACCAATGCTCTAGAAAAGGCGACAAACTACAAACATTGTATTCAAACCTTAACTTGAGAAAGCTAAAGATAAAAATCATCTTAGGTACCAAAGATGGATACCTGAATTCTTAAGATCTAATCCTTACAATTTTTTCTGGGTGGTATAAATATGCTAATATTGTTATCAATCCAGAGTCAAATTGCTTGTATGTGATCACTAAAATGTTATTTTTCAAAAAATTTCATTTTTCCTTTTTTTTAAAATTTTTTAATATAAGTGTTTTACTTTTCTAGTTTATCTCCCCCCATACTTAATATGAGCATTGTCCCTAATATGAAGTATTATAAAGAAAGATAAAATGAGAAAGTGAAATAATACTTCCCAATATATGATGAATCTCTTGAATCTTTGCTTCGCGTCATATCGTCACGCGCCTTTTTTTTTCTTTTCCTGTTACAAATATAAATACTGCAAAGCACACACAAATAATAATAATAATCCTAATTAATTATTAGTAAAAAAGTACGATAATATAGTTTTGAATGGCAACAAAGGCATTTTACAGACCATAATAGTAATAATAATAATAATAATGTTTTTAGAGAAATTGTTTTAAAACATACGTGACCCAAAACATGCGGTCACACAACCAACTCGTGTAATCTCGACACTACTCATCATCATCTGGCTTCTGCTCCTGAGGTGGATACTGCTGATAATATTGGCCATACTGCTGCTGATCATATCTAGGTGGGTTATAAGCTCCTTGCATTGGAACATTGTAAACCCCAACCATGTACTCGAACACTCCAGCATACCTGTCTCAGTGATAAGACTGCATATAAGCCATCCTCTCAATCGCTCCCTGGCGTATATCCATACTACCCATCCTCTCGTACAAGTCCTGCATCTATGCTCTCTAGGGTCTCGGGATAGCAACTTTAGGTATACCAGGCTGTGGAGCCTCAGGAATCAGCCTACCCTCAGAGTCGATCAACTCCCTAAGTGTAGTAGTATCCAAAGCTCTATAATAAATCAGAGTACTCAAATTCCTTAGCACCTCATCACTCAGCAACCTTGCCTTCCTAGCAGTCTTTGTGATAAACTGTCCACAGCAAATCATACTCTCTCTTTGAGTACCAGCTCCTTTCCTCTTCATCCACCTCGCTATCAACCAAGCAACATTCGCATACCCGTTTTGGTGTCTAGCCTCGAACATACTCATCAACCACAAATCATTTTTCTATATCTTGTCGTACCCAGTTGTCCTCTAAAACAAGACTCCTAGATAAACTAATGTTTTCTTTTCGTCTGATGCTCAACCAATACTCTTAAGTATTAAAATTCTCATCACTACTCAAACCTTCTTGAAAATACACATCAAAACCTTCCTCATCAAGCTCCTCAGCATGATATAGTCCCAATCTTCGAGCAAATTCCAACAGAGTCAAACTGTGAGCACGACCACAAAGTCTAAACTTGATAATCTTTTTGGTTTGCAACTCATCATCAACACATACTTTATTAAACTCATAGGTTGAATAGAACTCGTGCTAAAGCTTTGAATAAATTGGTTCATTAATGTTAAAGGCTCTAATCCACACCACAGAAGTGAATATTTCTTCATTAGTTCCAGCCTCACACAACTTTATCCTCAACATTTCATCGATTTCTTCACCACACCCCATGTTATTTAATATCTCCCAATTCACGACACATGGTGAGTAGGTTGTACCTTGACTTCGCATCTCTGTTGCAACCTTCCCATAGTAAGAATTCATGATGAACTTGTAGAAGCAAAACTTCTTCCACAGTTTTGTATTGTCTAGAGCGTTTGGGTCTTGATGATCCGGCTTCATCATCGTTTGTTACATACTCTAACATCAAACTCTAAATCACAATAACTCGCGCTCGTCGCTCGTGATGTTACGCTAAACTACACAAATTAGCACTATCTGCGGCTCTCGCGCGCTCGGAGCTCGCTGCGCGTTTTACAGTTTACTATGTAAGCTTCTGGTCATAATTGTGCAGCGTACTTCATAGAAGTGCGGCGTACTTCCTGGAAAAATGGCTAGCTGCGATAGTTTTCTATTAAAACCGGCGTACTTTCTGGGCTGTATAAAACAATTTCGAATTTTCTTATGATTTTCAACAAATAATTTTTAAAACAAATTCATAATTATAGTACTTCTCAGATTTATAAAAATTTTAACATGCATTTGATTAACAACTCTTAAACAGCATAATCCTATAGGTTAATTATACATAATAAGCATGGATTTGATTTCCCCCAATCTAATTATAAACAACCCAAATGAACAAGAAATTGAATAAAGTAACAAGAAACAAATTAAAGGGTGAAATTAACATACCCTAGGCATGATTAAAGACTTGATGGATTGATGTTTTATAAATTTTCTACTATTTTTGTGCTAAACCCGGCTGTTTTGTGAAATGTGTGAGTTTTTATAAAGTGCTTAATCCTGTTTTATAAGTTTTTTAGATGAAACTGTCACAAAGTGCGGCGCACTTCAAAGAAGTGCTGCGTACTTTCCCCTTTTATTAAAATTTTTATATATATTATATATATATTTTTAACAACATATATATATAATTTTATGTAATCCAAACTTATCTTGTACGTTTTATAACTTAAGTGAAAATATAATTGTGAACATAAATTTTCAATCCATCATACTGACCTTTTTAATATTAACATTTATTGGACTAATGTCTGTACATCAAATGTAATCCATTATGAATTTATACAACTGATTTATTTGACTCAACATTAATAAAAAAACGAGAGTATTTAGTAACTCCTTTATTCCAAACATTGTACTGGTATATTATTCTTGAAACCAGTTGGGTGACATGATGTCACTCAACTTGTAGTACTTTGATAGTTTTCTGCTTGTCTTCTTTGTTATGAAACCTTGGTCATAAACATTTCCATACAGATCGGTCAATCTGATCTCGGCATGCCACTGCCCATCTCTTTTTTCTTTCTTGCAATAATTACCTGTATAATCTGGTTTCCAATCAACATGCTGTAATACGACAGGCAACGATCCAAGAAAACTAACTACTTTCTTCCAAACACAGATCTTTCGGAAAGGGTTTAGTACCTCCGGTAAAGCTATGGATCGATCTAATGGATCATGATAGTTGAGGTACTTGGCAGGTTTTGGTCCGTATATCGATGCCCCAAATTTGTTTCTTTGAATAGCATACTCATCATCATCATCACTGTCGCTTTCTGTAGTGTCCAAGCTTGTCTTAGCTGCACGAAATGTTTGATGGTAAATTCCATCAAAGGTGGATGTGATCCTGTCTATCATGTTTAGTATGCTACTACAAGTATGCAAAAATCCTCTCCCAACTAGTATTGGTGTATCTCTATCAATTGGCATGTCTAGGATAAGAAATTTTGCTATGATGGTAGTTACACCTACCTGGCACCAAGGTTGCAAAAATCGCTAGGCGCTAGCTTGGCGGCCGGGTACCACCTAGCGATTAATCGGTTAGGCGGGGATTAATCGGGGATCAATCGGATTAGATTTTTTATATATAAAATTATAAAATTTTGAAAATATATGCCTGATTTTCCTGATTTAGCCGCTTTTATCTGATTTGTCCGATTAATCCCCAATGTGGCCGATTTGTATCCGTAACTGAGTTGATCGATTTGGCCAATTTTTATCCGATTTGGCCGATTTATGCTAGATTTGGCCAAATTTTTTTTGGCCAATTTGGCTGATTTTTATCTGATTAATCGGTATGTTGACCGATTTTTAACCAAAATGATTAATTAGGCCAATTAGTGAAAATCAAATCGGTTAATCCTTACCTAGCGCCTAGGCGCCGATTAATCAGCCACCTGGGCTGATTTTTGCAACTCTGCCTGGCACAGAACATCCCTCAGAAGCCCCATAGGCTCTGCCTTCGAATGATTCAACATTGTAATTTCCTTTTTCACATTCTGCACTTCCTCTCTGCCTAGCTCTTTGTAAACATGGTATGGCATTACATTAATATCTAAGCCAGTGTTAGCCAATGCATTGAGGTTAATTTTACCTTCCAGTCAGATCGGAATTACAAATGCTTCATGATCTTCCTTTTCTATCAACGCTTTTCCTTTGATTCTGGTAATGGCTTCTTCCTCTTCTTTTTTCATTCCTCAATCTAGCTTTATCTTATCCAAACAAATTCCATCAAGTATCTTCTTATACTTGTCACTGTATGCTATAGTTTTGATCACAGGTCTCTCCTCCTCCAGTAGAGAGTATCTTTCACAAATACTAATAGCCAACGCTTCTCTTTCAGCTTCTTCCCGAGTGAATGGTATTCTAGTAGACATTGAGGGTCCCATATCAGAATAGGTCAATTTGTAGTTCTCTAACTGCTTCCTCTTACACACAAACTGCGGAACATCAACTCCTATGTCCACAATATCTCCAAAGTCAAGATCATCTAGCAAGAGATCCCAGTCATCACCAATCGTTTCTTATTCTTCAGAACTAACCAAGAACGGATCGAGTTCAGGATATATTGTAATAGTTCCATTCTCGAAATCAGTAATTCCTTTGGTCAAACGCATAAACGATCTTCTCAGAACTACCCCTAGTTCGACATCGTCCTCTTTCGGATTTATTATGAACTTAATAAAATAAATCTCTCCTCTTAATGCAATGATTAACTCCTTCTTAACCACTTTGTGTCCACGTTTTACCTCGTGTTCTAGACATAATTTAGCAGCAAACTCATTCGAGATCATGTTTTCCTCCACTCCAAGGTTAATCTCACCGTCATACGCTTCTAGTCCATTTACGAAACATGGTGCCACATATCTATCACTAACTTCCTCAGTATCCATTTTGTGAAAAAACATTGCCTTCGTTTCCTTCTTTCCTCCACTGTTAGTTGTGTCCTGATACTCGGGAGAATTCCAATCTCCATGTCTTTCAGCTTTGTCACTTGATATTTCGATGACATTTTCTCCTAAACAAGTTTTTCCAACACTCAAATTGGGATCCATAACTTTTATAAAACAACACAACAATAGAACAACCGTTAGTGGGTTAGTTAAAACATATGATAATACTTTTTTATATTTAAAAAATAGTAATAAACAGATACTAAATAACAAACGGGGTAATTTGTCCATGAAATTTAAGATATAAGCATTTTTTAACTGTCCAGGTAGCAAAGTTCATCACACTTCAGGGTAAGTGCGGGGTACTTTCAGAAATTTTATAAATTTTTTATGTTTTTTCAGGAAATCGGCGTACTTAGAAATAAGCGCGCCGTACTTTTAAGATTTTCAGTTTCAAAATTTTTAAAACGTTTCATTTTTATAGCTTATAATTAATCATATCAAAGATGTCAGTTAACATTTCATTAAACACATATATAATCATATAGCAATGATTTAGGTCATAAATTTTTATCTTAAACTTTATTAAATTTTCATTTTTATTTTTCAAATAAACATAATCAAATAAGCAACCATGAGCAAATATGATAATCATATAAACATTCATAGACTTAAGCAAGCAAGACATAATGCAATATTTTTTGATTTTAGAATATAAATTATGTGAATACAAGAATTCAACAAAATAAGCACATAGGGAAAAAGATCCACATGTTTTCAGTGTTGATTTTACAATTTTAAAAATGGTTTTTGGTTTTGATTCTCTTCTTTTTTTTCTTTGAAAACTGGCTCTATTTTGTAAAAATGCAGGAAGTGCGGCGTACTTGGTGTAGGTACGGCGTACTTTCTGGAAATGCAGAAAAACCGTCGCACAAAGGAATTGTGCGATGCACTTTCTGAAGAAAAACGAATTTTGGCTCAGTTTGCCAGAAAACTATACATCGATTTTGAAAATTTGGTTTGTAAAACAGTAGTGACTTAACTTAAGAATGATTTCAATCCCCGACAGCGGCGCCAAAAACCTTGATGTGTTTCAAAAGCTTTAAATTTATAATGACTGAAAATACCGATTTATTAGACGAAAACACACGGGTAAAAGTATAACTCACGTATGTAGTATAATCTTTTAGGTAAGACCAGGTCGTTCCACGAGATTGGTAATTCTAAGTAAAGTTGGGACGTTTTACGAAAAGTTATCTTATAGACTATCACTATAACCCTTGAGGATTCTATTGTCTTGTAATATTCTATTTGAGTCCTTTGACTTTAATCTTTTACTATATTCCGCCAAGATTAGTTACCGTCTTTACGGTTATCAGTTATTATTCTATGATATCATTAGTGCTATTATTCTCTTTAATTATCCTAATTGAGATAATTATATTCATATTTGATCAAATCCCAGGAGATGTGAAGATTAAAGAATCGTTGTAAGCTCAGATTGTTTAGATCTATATCTAGGATAATTTCATTGAACATAAACATATGCACAGCGGAATAAACACATAAAGAACAATGTTATTCAACAAGGTTTTACCAAACATTCCAAGCCCCAATATTATTTGATCAGAATAACACGGTTACATCAATGAACTGTAACAGGATCAAGTTACCTTGATCTTGAGGCTAAACTCCTACATATGGCGTCTACATTACACACGCTTGGAATACACACACATACGTTTAGGTACTGGAACTCACGAATTGTACACCTAAACCTAATGACCTGTATCTCTTTATATAATATAGATATTAGGTTTACAAAGGATAAGAATAAATAAAGATATTAATAAATCTTTTAATCATTTAAGTTTATCTTCAGAATCT